>GL501541.1:96767-124417 GCA_000149185.1 Mayetiola destructor
AAAATAAAAAAATCAAATAAGAAAAACAGAACTTAAAATGATTTGTCAAAATTGGCAAGGCGTTCGCGTAATTTGTAATTTCTAATCTGTGTTATAATAGAGAATTTTTGTTTTTGTTGTTGTTGTTGTTGTTGGAATTGTCTATTTTTATTGACTGTACCTCAACATCTTTCCGTTTGACAATGTATTCGATGTCGTATTTTTTATCTTCCAACGCTTTAATCCGTTCGTGGTAGGTTCTCAAGATTGATTTGAGTTTTTCTACATGTGTTTGGGGTGGGTATGTGTAATTATGTATATATATATATATATATTATAAATAATGTGACGTTTCATTCGGTTTGGCTAGGAATGTTTTGATTTACTTTTTGAATTTGCGATCTATATTCTTTTAACCAAATTTTGATTTTGAATCTCAAAAATGAAAAAAAAAAAATGATAAGTAATTTTTTTTCGCTTACGATTTTTGATAGAATTTACCAGAAAAAAAAAATACCTCCTGACGCTAACAATTATTGCATTCGAAATTTGTAACCGAAATGTTTTCGAAATGTGATAAATAAAAAAAAAAAAGGAAATTTCTTTTTCCAAATGAATACGATCAACATACCTTCGTTGGCATATTCAATGTCCTGTGGTACGCCACAACGTTCCTCAATGATACGTCTACGTTCGGCAGCTTTGCGTTCTTGTTCTTTCTTCAATTCTTCAGCGGCTTTTTTACGGAGCAACAACTGTGCGATTTTGAAAACATTGACATTGACATTATTTCGGAGCACATGATATCAAATTACGATTGAATTTTGATTGGTTTAAAATCCAAAACTTACACGAAGTTTCTTCTTTCTTTCCGGTGTCATGAAACCTTTCTTTGCTTTTTTGGCTTTAGAAGCCTCTTCCATACGCTTACGTACTTCAGCACGTTTGCGTTCAATTTCGGTCTGTTTGGCCTTCTTTGCCTATTTTTCAAACCCCAAAAATAATAAAAAATAAAAATAAAAAAAAAATGAATTAGAACTGGAAAAAGACTGAACAAAAAGTAAAACAGCGAACACTGTATTTCAAAATGATCAAGAAAAAGTGTCGATTCAGTGGTCCGAATATTGTGAAACATAATGTACAACTACTTCAGCAGTACAACAGTTCACAATAGCCAAACATTATATTTGAAACCTCTTCCACAACTTTTTCTGCATCGGTGAGCTCTTTAACGGGTGCCGCTGGAGTTGCAGCTGCCTTTGGATCAACTTTGCCTCCTTTTGCATCTTTGCCAGCTGCTTTTCCAGGAGCTGGAGAAGCTCCCTTGGCTGGAGATGGCCCCTTGGCCGGAGATGGTCCTTTTGCTGGCGACGGTCCCTTGGCTGGGGACGGTCCTTTGGCTGGAGAGGGTCCTTTGGCTGGAGATGCTGCTGCAGAGCCTTTTGCCGGAGACGGTGCCGCAGAACTTTTCTTTTTCTAGAGAACGAAAAAAAATTATCACAAAATAGAAAAAAAAGGAACATTAAGTAAAAACAAATTCGAAAATGAATTGAACATTGATGAATGCAAACAAAGATAACAGACAATGAACTACAAATTATTCATTTTATGAGAAATGAGAATAAATCGAATGAATTAAAATGATGCGAAACATTCAAATGCAGTTTTGTTGTTTGTAGTTTAGTGAATGTACGTATGTGCGGGTGTATGATAATTACATTGCTATTTTTATTTAGTTGCAACATTGACACATAACTACTCACGAAATGTCTTTGCTTCGCAAAAAATAGTAATAAAATTTAAATCGATCATATTTGGTATTTAAGGCATCAAACTAACTACTGTCATTTGATTGAGCAAAAAAGGCATATTTTGCACCCAAAAATCTTTCAGCCAAAGCATTTTCAGGCTTTTGCATTAGTTTCAGAAAGCAAATGCATCAATAGAAAAAAAAAGCCAAATCAAAGAATAAAAAAAATAAAAGCGAAACAAAAATACATTTCAATGAAACTCACCTTGAGGTCATTCGAAGGCACATTGAACAAAAAACAACCACTTCACCATACTATCCGCATTTGGGTGCACCAAAGAAAATTCAGCAAAAAGACGAGAATTTTGTTTCGAATTAATATCATTCGTTGGAAATAATTGTAATTTTTGAAAAGAAAATAAAAACAATTTTCAGTGGTATGTGATACATACCTCACCTCGTCATCAGCCATGTCGAATTAGTGTGTTGGGAAAGACTAGAAGAATCAATGAAATAAAATGAAGCCAAAATGAGACTGAATTCCTTGTATCAATTATTTGTGTTCGTTGCCGTAAAGGAAGTAAAGATGCCAGACGAAATATTATTGGAATAATTGTTAAATTTTTGCTGCTTTTCAAGACCGCCTAAAATCGATCCCAATCGGAAAAGGCTAATTTTAGAAAAAATTCGAACATCGAATGGATGCAATGGATTTCTCCGTCATGGTTTGGATTATTTCTTCTATTACTAAAGGTTTTTTCCTTTTTTCTCGCGTTACATTTTTTTCTCTCAAGTACAGATCAGTGAATTTTGTTTATACAAATATGTGTGTGTATTTGCATGTACGGAGTACGGTCTGATGATGCGTTTTATATACGTAGGTGAAATTTGGGCCAAAAAAAATTTTGACAAGTCCCGTTACTTGTTGATCCATTTAATGTAGCACAAGAGACAAAAAGAAAAGCAACAGTTGCTGAAAATCGAATCTTTTAACGCAAAATGTATCGATTGAACATTAAATGTGGGAGTTAAAATAGTGACAACAATGAACACCAAAATAGCATAATTGAATGGTATTTCATCTTCGTGCACTGATTCAATATTCATAATGTAATTGTACAGTACCAGATTTGTATTTAATTTTATATTCAAGACCTAGTTGTATGTTATACCGCTTTGTATGTTCCATACATGTCAAAAAAAAAAAAAAAAACAAATATATTATATGTATATGATGAAATGAGGAACAATGTTTCTTTTTATGGCTCCAAAAATTCTGTTAAAAAATATACACGAAATTATTTTCACTTTCATTTTGTTAATGTTTTTTGGGAATTGCGCCGCATGGAAATGATGGTGACGCAAATTCCAATGTTTTTTCTCTCCAAACAATTCGATACTTTTGAAAAATATTTTTTCCCAATGAGAAATATTCTCAAGCGAAACGCTCTCCGTGACCATTTTCGATATTATCGTTTTGAGGCCGAAATTGAGTACGAACGCTAAATGTAATTTACATAATTTTACTTGCTGCATGTTGATTGTGTTCGATGTTCAAACACTGTTCAAATTAAATCCTGTATTGTGTGCTCTCGATCAATTTATTTTTAGAATATTGCGCATAGCCAAGTACACATATCCCACATTAAATTGAAGAAAAAAAAAACGAGTAAAACATAATTTACTCATTACAGACACTTTTAAAACTGTTTCGAAATAATTCACACATTCAATTCACAGACGAAGAATTTCACGATTTAAATTTAATTAAATTGATTTTCTCCTCTCTATTTTGCCGAGAAGATCCGAAGGTCTTCCCTCCTTAAAGAACTTTCAATATCAATTCTCAAATATCAGATCTTAGGTCACAAAAAAAAAAAAAATCAAAATGTTCTCAATCGAAAGAGTTTTTTCTTTTTAATTAAATCAACCACCATGTTAAAGATTTCAATTTTCATGCACTTTGCACCATTCGATTGTCTCAGTCGCGATGTACACAAACATGATAATACTCAATTACAGCTCCAAACATTGTTAAAACAATAATTAAAGCCAGCCAAGGAAAAAATAAATCAAATTTTCAGTGCAAAAAAAAAACCCACCTTGAAAGGACGAAAAAAAAATTAAACAAATGCTTAGTTTAACGATCGGAACTGTTTGGGCCGACGGTTACAAGCGAACTAACGCAACTAAATGGTGATCTTTGACGATCGTTAAATGTATCGCTTCATGAAACATCGCAAAATCAAGACATTGGCATCATGTGCAATATATATGTACATTGAATCATACGAAATTGAATACATGAGATGTTGGGCTGTTGGATTTTAGGCTCATATTATACTAGGCATCACTAAAAATGGATTTCACTGAAATAGAATCGATTTTACATCTCTTGTACACTCAATCAATACCACGCATTCAATTGTCCTTTTCATTCAAATATTTAGCATTCGGCTCATTTTGATTTTCGTCTATTCATAAATATGTTTCGTTACTTACACTTGAGAGAGAGTTTTTTTTTCTCTACTTATTCTTCTTCTTCTTCTTCTTCTTACTGTTGGGATTTATATGAAACTAAAAATTGGCAACAAAATGCGGGTGGATTTGAATTTCATATAAATGAAATTAATTGTCCGTTTCGTTAGCTCACTTGCCTGATCTATTTAAAAATGTTCAAAAAAGAAACAAAAAACAAAACAACAAAAAAACGAAAAATATAATAAGAAACGGCAGACAAATTACATACTCCGAAAATTTTTGAACCAAAATTCTGATTATTATTCGATATTCGAATGAATTAAAGATTCTTTAAACAACTGCCAACAATTCAACCAAATTCAGTTTTTAACTGAAAGTCAAATCAGCATATAATAAGAGATTAAAATAAATGCCGTTATTTGTCTCAAGGAAATAGTCCAATGATGATGGACATGAAGGTGCAACATTTTGAATATGGTGATTATTATACGTATTCGCTATGTTACCCAGCTGAAAAAATATCCAGAAATGAGCTGTCGCTTTCTGCTACAGGAGTAGTGTGTTCAAATTACACATAGAGATCTACAATAGTATTTTCCATAGTTATCGATGTATTGATGACACTTTTAGGCAAATTTGCCTAGAATTATCATCAAAATATCGAAGACTGTGAGAAAAAAAAACAAAACTCCGGGCGCCTGTGTGGAAGTAATAATGTTATGTTGAAGTTTTTTTTTGTAAAACTTAAGCTCATTTTAATGGTATATTGTTTGCCCACAAAATGTTAATTAGTGAAAATAATTTTTCGTTTTATTTACATATATTTTTTCAGTACAATTAAATTTAACATCATCGCTGAATTCATTAATGCTCGTCATCATCAGATTCGTTGGCAAAGGTTGCCATTCGATCAATTTTAGAACATTTATATGGATAAATAGCTCCTATTGGACTACCATCATTACTATCGAAGTAGTCTATATACCCCTCGAGTATGACATCATCATATTTTCGTATTGTTTCTTCAAAAAATTTCTTTAATTTTGGCTCTTTAATAATGATTAAATGATAGGTCGAAAAGTTTTTATCAATTATATCACCCAATTCATTTCTGCAAATGTAAAATTTATCAAATTTTTGATTAAGTTCGGTTAAGTTTTCAGTCCGAAAAATAAATAGGTGAATCAAATCATGAACCTTTTGACCGTTTTTGTCTCCAAAACAAATTTGCAGGAATCTTTATCACATTCCAAATCAGATCGAACAAATCCCTGCAATATGGCAATACATTTGTCCGTATGATCGACCGCATCATCAGACACTTGAATTGTTTTCGGAATGATTGAAATTCGGCATCCAGCTAAAACGTTGGATAGCCTTAAAGTTTTTGAAAATGAATAGGATCGAATGTATCCATCAACATTGATGCGTTGTCCATTTTTTAACATAGTTGAAGCCAAATTGCTACGGCCGTGTGTTGATACAATCAGTTTGTGCTCAATTCTGAAAATAGAAAATAGACACACCAATTAGCAAACAAAAGAACTGAACAAATAGATTATTTTTACATTTTATTTTTTGATGAATTATCGACTTGGGTTACTGTGTACTTAAATCCATCAACTATCGGATCGCAATCCGTAATAGTTCCAATTATTTTCACAAAATTGGTAAAATCTGCAAAGGAACAGAAAGAAGAAAAAAAAAATAACATAAATCGAATGAATTTGAAAGCATTCGATTCAAAATACATTACCCAGTATCGTTCCAGTTAAACTCTTCAGTGATGGTATCGTCGCACATACATTGGGATAACTCATGTGGAATTCCTGTCCTTTGAAATACTTTAAATTCAAAAGACGAATAAAATTCCTTTGCCTGAAATACCGGATCATTTTCTCTGTCGGTTCTAATGTTGAATTTTGGAATTGGTGATCGATATGACAGCAGTCGGAGCTGTCAAAAAAAAAATGGTTTTTACTTTCCATCATGTGCAATAAAAATGGAATTTATTAGGTTTTAAATGAGAAACCTTGCAATGGAAATAAATAGATAGATTTGATATTGGAGTGAGAAATAATAGAAACAGTTTTATAAACAACATTTTATTGGATAAAAATTCGGAAAATAAGAATTAAATAAATAAACAATGCAATAGAATAAATATACCTGAATTAAATTAAATTCAAAGCAGATTATTGACCAAATCAATTCAGCGATTCCAACGAAATGTTCGTAGTGGCTTTTACATCCAAAATGAATGGACTTTCTTGTCCGGGCAAATATGTTGATGGCATAATTCGATAAACTCCGGCTGGCATTTCATTTAAATCTAACACACAATAACCAGATCGATAGCTTCCAGTTGTCTTTGATACAAATGGTGCCGTAACATTTGGATTATCCAATGATTCTACGGTTATCTCAATTCCCACTTGATACACTTTTGGTCCACGTAATTCGATGACAACGTTGCTTGTGTCTTTTGGGCCTAATTTTAATTTATATTTTGGATTTTGACGATATGTGAGTGGATGATTTTGGCAGCCACCAGCGCTAACACCTTTCCATTCACCATTTATTTTCTGTCTACCAATATAGCGATTGGATATCGCTTTGAATTCAAATGGATTTCTTGAATATGCTCTTAACGTATAATAAATGGTTGTGGTTTTTTCATATTGCGACAATACCAATGTATAACTGAAATGATGAACGTAATATTATAATAATTTGACGAACATTGTAAAATCGAAATATATTAATTCCAAATAAATCATTTTACATTTTCTCTTTCGTTTGATCCAAACGTATTTTAACCAAATAATGGGGGCTATTGATTCGTATCCCATCAATATATGGAGGCGGTTCATCTGAAATTTTTCCAAATATTTTTCGAAAATAAATCATACAAGATTTTTTCTCTTTCATTTAAGCGAATAAACATTACATGGATAATAGACACGTTTTCCATTATTCTGGTAGACCAACAATGTTATATATTCATGATTTTCACGGAAATCTTCGATGGACGTAATATGTCTTGTAAGTAATACCCAAACAGAGCCTTGTCCAGCCGCAACACGTAACGTATATTGGGGATTGTCACCAATTGTGTAGGCATCTTTTGTTGGTCCAACACCAGCATTCCATGAGCTATATTATTTTTTTTTTTTGAATTAATTTAATCAACACAATGATGAATCAGTCAATCAACAAAAACTGAACTCATGATAATTATACGTACGCATGAATGCAATATGTGTACTGAAATAAAGTTGGATCCCAATTAACATAAAAAACATCAAAAAAATTTAATATCGATGGATAATCGATCCAAAATATGCCATTATCGAATTGTTCAGCCAATTTTGGATTGTAATTGAGAATTTCTTGTAATTCTGGTGTCCAATGCACTAAATCAAGTTCCGAATAATTTCCTTTCCATCGTAAGTGTGACCATGGATTTTTTAGTTGCAATAATTTGACACCCTGAAAATATAATTTTAAATTTTTCAATAATAAACATTTATTTGTATCCAGATGGGCAAATTCCCTTCAATTGTCTACGGATCTTACATTAATTTCTTTCAAATTTAAAACAGCATAGGCATGAGACTGAACCAGCCCAGTTCGTTCGGCTGAATCATCACTCAGCTCACCTGTTGCCACGGTAATCAAACAACGTCCATTCGCCAAACCACTTTCCAAACGATCGAATATGGCGGAAGCATTAAAATTATCATCTTTCGAACGAAGTGCAATTCTTTCTGGGATCCAGCCAGTTAAGGCGTGTAAATCAATATTCTGTTGGACAAAATGTAAAAATCGTCAAAGCTGAAAAGTGATAGAATGGACATGGAAATTGTAAAACGTACACTATTCGATCCAGGAAAATCGTAACCGCCCATCATTTTCATATAAGCTTTTTCCAACAGCGAAACCCAAAATTCATTTTTATTATTTGAATATGAGCACAATAGCTGATTATAACGACCCAATGGTAAATAATCATCGATAACAACTTTACGTGGAATTCCATTAATATGCAATTTTATCGTATATTTTCCACTGCTATTGTAAATTGGTTCATTTCTTGAATTTCTTGGATAAATAATCGATGTAATGAGCGCTTTACCAAATCTCTTTTCATATTGAGCAGCAACAGCCAATGATGCAACAAAACTACAATCCGAAATAACAGTTTGTTTAATGCTGTGATAATCAACACAATTGCCAACTATCAATTTGGGATCATCGCTTATTTCGCTGATACGATGATATCCAATGAAATCACGTTTTTGTTTTGGTGCCAATGCTAACATACCTTCCTACAAATTTCATAAATAAAAAGGAACTGCTCATTAAATTGCTTTCAACAATTTAAAGCGAAAATAAATTTACTTTGTCAGTGAATGGAATATTGAATATGAATTTATCTCTGACATCGACATCCATAAATGGAACAAATATATGATCATTTATATTCGATGTATAATTCAATACTTGTTTTTCTTCATCGGTATAGCCGGATGCAGAGGTCAATTTCATGGTATCAGCTTTTGATGAAGTTGGGCCTGTTATCCAAAAAAATTTTGTTTATCATTCATCGAAGTGCACAAAGTTGCATTTATTTTCAACTCACTGTTTATTCGTACGTTAGACGGATGAATTTGGTCATCTTTTCGTTCTGTTTTTGGCACATTAATGCCTCGAAGCTCTTCAGCTCGTTCCAATGCTTGTATTGCATATTTATTCAAACGTTCCTTCAACACCGGATCACTTATCTTCAAAACTAACTCAACTGCTTTACTATAAAAATCAATTGCTAAATCTTTTTCACCCTTTTCGTCGGCGTCTAATGCTTTACTTAGCGTTTCATGGACAATTTCTTTTGTGGACATTTTTTTCTCACTTTTATCAATTTGAATGTCTTTTTATTTTTTAATTACAACCAATTCAATTATTCCGAATTGCTCAGCTGTTTTTATTAAAGGAAAAGATTTTTTTTTTAAGAAAAAACACCTCGAAATCTATGTATAATGTATATGTGTTGTTAGTCACTGTCAACAGACAACTATCAATGTTTCTGAATAAACATCATGACTAACCAGAATGAGGAACCGTTTATTTACAATCGAAGAAAATTCTTTTGTACTCAAATGACATCATTTACACTTAACAAATATAAACGGCAAAGAGATGTGTCAAACGTTGACACAAAAATTATCGATTTGACGTTTAAGGGTCCATTCACATCGAGAGAAAGAAGAAAAAAACCCCTTTACGAATAACTACTCAATTATCAAATTAAATTTAAAGGTGAAATAAATAAATTCCAAACATAAGACGAGTTTTCAATTCCTCATCAAAACCAATAAAAAATATTCGAATTCATTTGCCATTCGCGGAAATAGTGGAAAATTTGATGTTGATCCAATTATTGATGATACATGATACGCGCCAATGTGTCCGCCGCATGTGTCAATAGAAAAGACACATTGCAAAATTGGATGTATGCGAATGGCTTAGTATCAACAAACCAATCAAAGAAAAATTGTCTCACATTTGATTTTTGAATTGAATCGCGTTACTTGCACTAATAAATAATTATAAAAATGACTAAGTTAAATTATATATTCGGGCAATGTCTTAGCAAAATCATACTACCGATACCAATATACAAGTAATATCAATGTGACTATTGATTGAAAAAGTGTGCTTTTAATCGTTTTCCAATATATATTTATTTTTCTCATCTTCTGTTTTGATTGAGACAATTTTGATTATAACAAATAAATAAATAATAAATAAAGAAAAAAGACACCAAATTTTAATGTGAAAATATTTTAATTTTTGGAAATTTTCGGATTATTGATTTCACATCAGATGTGAACAAAATATTTCTTGTGAATCGTATTATTTTCGCGCCTTAAAATAATGTTACAAATAAATGATGAAATATAAAAATTGACAATTGATCCAATTTGACGGTGATCAATAAGAAAACAACGAAAAAAACGAAAACAACAAAAACAACAAAAAATATGAAATAATCATCAAACATCAACATTAATTTTATAATAACCGATTAAAAGATTTTGTGGCCTTTCGGTTTGAAGCACGCAATAGGATTCATTTTTTTGATAATTTCTTTTTCTTCCTCTTCTACTGGTTTGGTTGTCGTTGTGTTTGTTTGTGTGTGTGTGCGTGCCTGCGTGTGTTTACATAGTTTATGTATTTATATGCATATATTTCATACCGTTAGCATTCTATCGAATTATTGTTATAATTATTATTCATTTGGCCAAATTATCAACATATAATTTTACAAATGTTAAAGTGCAACGATGATTGAATAATAATAATTCGTTTTGTTAATCGGACGCAGTGTAAACGGTAATCGGTATTCAAATTGCACAATTTATCATTCAAGCTGATCATCCGTCTTAGATCATCAATAGCCGCGTACAAAACCAACAAAGTACACATATAAAAAAAAACAAAAAATCAAGAAAGACTGAAAGAGACAGAGAAAAAAACGGGAAAAACAATGCCCTTCGTCACGTTGTACAGATAAACCATCATAATGCAGCTTGGATTGAATGGTCAACCGTTCATCATTTCAGAGAAATAATAATGTAATCGCATTTAAATTAATTCGGTTGATTCTCTGATTGACTTTCAATGGTGAACATACAAAAAAAAACACACACAAAACAAAAAATGTACGAATAATTCTCGAGCACAAAATGATGGGTCAACAAATTTGAATGTCGAGTAGCACGTTTGTTAAATACATGTATAAGCAACAATATTGCGAGTCAAGGATGACAATTTGAAGTTTAATGACAATAATAAGAATCAACAAACGATTCAATCAAGTATTCAAAAGTAACATTATTTTTAAAATGATAAGTGATCAATGGCAACATGTACTAGAAAAAAAAAAAAAAATATTAGAAAACACTTCATTCTCATCACATTGTTAAAAAGTTATCGGTTCAAATAATAATGAAATTGAAAAAGAAACTAAATGGCCGAAAACGGACAGGGAATCATGCGATACGAATGTGTCATTTTCCAAAACTATTTAATTACTATTCAATGTTAAAGGTGAGCCGATGTTGAGTGCGTACGCTATTTATTGTATGAGATTAGATGTTAAATTTGTCAACTTCATTTCAAAAGAACCAGAGCCAAACAAAAAGAAAAACTTAGAGAAAAACAGAAACAACATTCTGCACATATAAAATTATTTTTACATTTATTTTTGTATTTCAATTCTTTGATTAATAATTCTCGACCAGAGTGGCTGTTAATGCCATTCAGATAACGAACAAAATGTCACAAACAAATAAAAATCATCATGTTAAGGAAACAAAAACCGAATTACCGTTTCGAGTGGCGCAATGGTTTTATAAACACGGTTTATTCCTATCCAGCTATCCAACATGTGCGACCAGTTTAGCCATTTTTATGGTTCTATTCGCATGGTAATGTTAACCAAAGCCTATTTCTCTTTTTCAAATTTATTCAGATTTTTCATTTTTTTATGTATTTGTTATCAACAGTTTTCCACTTCTTCATATTCCACTACCGGGAACAATACCAACGAAAATTATTCTACCATATGAATCCCAATCAAACACACCAAAAACATCGACTGTTTCAAATTCGGATTCAGATTCACCACAAATTGATGTGACTGAAATGCCTACAAATGCTTCGCATGATCAACCTCCGTTTCCATGGGCAAACAATGAACCATTTGCATATATTCAGCAAATTGTGTTTCGTTCAAGTGTTATACCATGGAAAATGAATTTGCTATTGACCGATGCATATCGAGGACCGTTGTATGAAATTTTCAAATTATTGGAGATCGTTCGGAATCATGAAGATGAAAAGAGGTTTGTTTTTTTTTAAATGATATTTTCACGGCCTTTTATCTTTTGCGTTAAGATTGGTCTTGTCGGACTATCAGACCCGAAATTTGATCATCTCAATTACTTTTAGCAAAACAAATTTGGCGAATATCTGTTTGCACGTGGAAAATGTCAAAATGCCAACCAAATATACCTCAATTTTTCCAGAATATAATTGTTTGATCCTGTCACCGGCCAACCTATGGCAACAGAATGCACAAAATTTCAAAAAAGACACTAATTTATTGTCGACAATATTTTATCATCACGTGAGTATTACATAATAATCGCATATCTCGGTAGTCTTATAATTTACGATTTTAATTTAAATATTTTTTGCAAATTTTCTCTTTCGATTTAGAACATACAAAAATCCAAAGTCTCAACGGCTGAAATGATTTTTGGCATGAAATTACACGATGCCGGTGTAAAACGTTATCCGATTCGAATTCGACCGCGGATTATTCAATATGCAATAACGTTAGTCCTTGAGAAAAATGATCCGGCTTTTGTGCAATCGCTCAAAGAGAAACTCATCAAAATTTATCCATTGCATCAGGAGAGATTGGCAAAGACTGCAGCCCATCATGAAGCAATCACATATATTTATTATCCGGGCGAATTTAATGCCATTGAATTTTTGCCAATGTGCGTGGCATTCTTATTAGTTTTTATTTATGTTTATTTTTCCATTCGAAAGATTGATGTTTTTAAATCGCGTTTTGTGTTGGCGATTAGTGCCGTTGTCACTGTAATGAGCAGCTTAATGATGGCATTGGGATTATGTTTTTTTTTGGTTTAACCATAAGTATGCAGTCTCGAGGTGTTTTACCCTATTTGATTATGTTATTTGGATTAGAGAATGTCCTAGTTATTACAAAGAGTGTCGTATCAACCGATGAAAAATATGATGTAAAAATTCGGATTGCTCAAGGTTTAAGCAAAGAAGGATGGTCCATAACGAAAACATTGTTGACTGAAATTACCATTTTGACCATTGGTTTAATAACATTTGTGCCAGTTATTCAGGAATTTTGTATATTTGCAATTGTTGGCTTGATATCGGATTTTTTCATGCAAATGCTACTTTTTTCGACCATTCTTGCGATGAATATTCGTCGCATTGAGTTTAGCAATTTATCCAAATCATCAAATATGCCAGAAATGGTTCAACGTGTCGCATATCGCTATATTAATAATGCAAATCAAATTCAAACAACACCCGGTACATCGATGAGCCGATCTCGTTCACATCCAAAATTCACGAATAGCCAAGATCCCGTTCAACCGACTGATGTTGTAGCTGCCGGTAAAGCGATTGCTGAAACGAAAAAAATACCAAAGCGTTTGAAAATCTTCAATTTTTGGGCGAGAACACGATTTTTTCAACGCGCATTTATGCTCTGGATGACTATGTGGATTTTTTCCATTATCTATAATTCGGATATTTTCGAGCAAATTTTCTTGATGGAAACGAAAAATCGTACAGAAATTCCAAATGATGATGGATACGAAGAAAATGCTATCCCAAATTCACATATTCCAAATTTTGACATGAAAACAACCGAAAATTTAACATTCGCTGAACGTGACAATGAATCACATCAGAAAAATACATATTTTGATGAAAAACAATATAATGTAACCGAACAACTGAATCGACTTCGACACCCGGACCTTGATGCCAATTTACATTTGTCAAATTTTCATTGGTCATCGGTATTAAAACAGTATAACATTTCAGTTAGTGGAAAATATGTAACAATATTGCCAACGATTCGAATATCTCGTGCAATTACACCTGACGAAGCGATACATTTGAGAAATGCAGAAGAAAAACCAAATATGAATTTTCAATGGAAGGCATTGGCTATTGCATTAGATCCCATTGATTTTGCTGATATGGATGAAAAAGATGGTTCGATTGCGTATCATTTAACCAGTTCGGGAAGCTATAGCATCGGTTCGACACCATTATATCCAAAAACACCAATGGAAATGCTGTTGGCAACAATTTTATGTTTGATCAGTATATTTGTATTGACATATGCAATGATTGTATTTTATCGATGTATTTGTAGTCGAAATTATGCCGAATGGCGTTCTAGTTGGAATGATACTAAAACTGATGTCGATGCACCAAATACACAACGCATTTTCGAAAGTATACCAATACAAATCAAGGGTCATAGTCATCGCATCGAATGCATGGTGGCCGATGGCAGAATGTTGGCCTGTTCCTGCCTTGATGGCAAAATAACCACTTGGGATATCTCAAATGGTGAACAAGTTAGTGTGATAAGTCGAAAAAATTATTTCAATATAAATCGTCGGCTATCGGGATCTTATACACCGTCACCGGCCTACAATGATTCATCACCACCAATAACAATGACAGTAACACCATCGGAACCGCCACCAACAATTAAAAAGAAAACTGATGTTCCGCCCATCTGGTGTTTAGACTATATGGATAATTTAATCGTGATTGGTTGTGCTGATGGCAAAATTGAATTTTGGGAAAGTACAACCGGCACATTAAAGGTAAAAATCGCATAAGTCTCATCAATTTCTTATCCTAAAATCAATTTTGTCTGTTTCCTTTTTCTTTTTTACGGTTTTAGTGCATTTACGAGGGTGAAGGCAAACAGAAGTTCGGTGTCACACATTTGCATTTAAGTGGTGATCGTTTGGTGGCCGCCCGTTTGAACGGACGCATCGATTTCCTTCGCCTGGAAACATATAATCAAGGCAGGCAAATCGATTGGGGTTTCATGTCAGCCTATCGACGAAGTAAATGGTTTATTGTGAAATATAATATTTTAACAAATGATTCATTCATTTTTTTTTCTTTCATTGATTTCATTAACAGCCCATATGCGAACAGGATCAACTGGAAGCCTCTCATATGCCCGTCCATTAAACCAAAACATGGATCTAACATCGCTTGCGTCAAGCAATCAAGAAGAAATGCGGTGCTACTTAGAGCAACAACATCAAGGCCATCAGCAGTTGGTCACTTGTATGAATGTTGTTGGCAATACTGTTTTGACTGGAAGTCAAGATCATACACTTAAAGTATGTAATTGGATAGGTGTTCGAATCGAAAAGAAGAAGAATAATAATCATAATATAAAAAAAATTACATTGCAGGTTTTCAAATTAGATTTAGCAAATTTAATATTTACATTACACGGTCACTATGGACCAATAACAAGTATATTCATCGATCAATTTCAAAGCTGCACCGGTGGTTCTGGCTCTCAAGATGGATTATTGTGTGTATGGGATTTTATAACTGGTGCATGTATGTACAGCATTCAAGCACATGATGGAGCCATTGTATCATTAATATGTTCTTCAAGTTATGTTATATCGATGGGCACCGATGAACGATTGTACATTTGGGAACGATTTCAAGGAAATTTATTGAATACAATTAATGTGCCTTATGTTTATACAAGTTTGTTAATGTTGACACCATCACTGCTAATAACAGCTAAGCCAGGTAATGTTGCTAATGACCACAAATCATTTTTGTAATGGACAGTTTTATATATTATGATTTCGTTTATAGGTGTGCTAGTTATCTGGGATGTCCGAAGTGGCGATCAAACGCGTGAAATAAAATTAGATGGTCTCAATTCACATTTATGTCCGAAAAAAATTTTATTCGCTGCTGGTTCAGTAGTATGTGATTATGGAAATGAAATGCGAATTATTCGCTTTCCTATTGTCAATGATAAGTGCGATTAGATGAATATAGCAATGACCAGTAAAATCGATGGCAATAATGATTTGACTAAACTTGCATCTCTTCTTCTCTTTTATTTATTCAACATTAAACATTCATCTGAAATCATATTTTATTTTATTCGAACAAATTCATCGTTGATCGATAATCGGTATCATCCGTCCCATTTTAAATCACATCACAATGCGAATCGCGCAGCCAATTGATGAAATCACCAAAGATAAAAAAAAAAATATGAACAAAATCTATTGACTTTTGCGAAAAATCATTGAAAAACACAAATATTCCATTGGATTTTATTTTTTTTTCTTTGATTCATAAGATTCATAAGATTTTAGAAGATCATAATAAAACAAATATGTTTATTTTCTAAAAAAAAAAGAAGTGTATCCTTTGTGGTAGCTAATTCATTTGTACCGCCTTCAATTGTCTACGCTGTTAACATAACCTAAAGGGAATTTCAATGTCAGAGAGAGCAACATAACCTCAAAATTGTTTTCGTTATTATTAAATTTTTTTTTTCTTTTAGTAAACAAACTCAATGAATGGCAAAGATACTGATTATTGAAGCATTTTATGGTGGATCTCATAAGCAGCTCCTTGACACAATACTGGCAAGTATGTCTTTTATTCCGAAATATCGATGAAATGTATAAAAATGTATCATTTGTAGATTTTTTGCCCGACGAATATGCATTATTCACACTGCCTGCAAAGAAATGGCATTGGCAAGCTCGAACCAGTGCGTTACAATTCTCTGTTGACATTCCATTGGATCATAACTATGAGGTGCTCTTTATGACATCGGTTATAAATTTGGCTGAATTGATTGGAATGCGACCAGATTTAATGAAATGCAAAAAAATCGTTTATTTTCATGAGAATCAACTTGTTTATCCGATGCAAAAAATCAAAGAACGAGACTGTCAATATGGTCTCAACGAAATAATGACATGGTTCGTTTTGAACATTTTTAAATTCGTATCCTATAATGGATTTAAACATTTTTTTCCTTATTGTTTATTCATAGCGTTGCCGCCGATCAGATTGTATTCAATTCGGCCTACAATCGAGATTCATTTCTAAATAACATAACAACGTTCACCAAATTGCAATCTAATTTAAAATTGAGCGATATAAAGCGAAAAATTGAATCCAAATGTTGTGTTTTGTATTATCCGATTAATTTTGATAAAATGCCCAAATCAAGACCTGTACAGAACTGTGATAGCAATGAACTACGGCTTTTGTGGCCTCATCGTTGGGAACATGATAAAAACCCACAACTTTTGGCTGATGTTCTGATTGAATTGAACCGCCGTGGAATTTATTTTTCAATATCAATAGTTGGTGAGCAATACGATGAGCGACCCGAATGCTTTGAGGAAATTTATTCGGAACTGTCATCGAAAATTAAACATTTCGGATATCTTAGCCGAGAAGATTATTTGAATTGTTTAATTGATAGCGATGTCGTTATATCAACAGCCGATCACGAATTTTATGGTGTTTCAATGTATGTTTCGATAGATTTATTTTTCAGCTGAAAAATTTAGTTTAATTTTTGTTTTATCTTTGTTTCAGGTTGGAGGCCGTATACTGCGGATGTGTTCCACTCGTTCCCAATAAACTAGTTTATCCAGAAATATATCCTGTTGAAAATCTATACAATACTCAAAAGCAGTTGACTAAAAAACTTCAAAATTGGTGCAAGAATCCATCGGTTTTTCATAAGCATCGTCGAAGTTTTTTTGAATCTTTCAATTTTGATAAATATTCAAGCTCGAGTTTGGTACCAGTTTTTGAAAGTTTGCTCAGAACAAACGTTAGCAATTAACTACTCTGGTTCTTGGATTCTCTTAATACCTTTTTGGCGTCAACGTTTATGTGGAATGGATTATTTTTGACTTTTGATGTAGAATAGCGTAGAATTGGAGTAAATTTGATGTAAATTTTTCGTTAGGTTAGTCAGCTGAATGCGTAACAGATGTAATCAAATAAATAGTCGATGCTCGTTCAAGTAAAACGATATGTTTCAAATTTTGGGGCGACATTTTAATTTTCTCTGAATAATAAAATTATCCATTTGTTTACTATTTAATATTCGATACGGTAATAACTTTGAAATGATTGGATAATAATAACTGATTTGCCATTCAATTTTATTTGTCCAATAAAAGGGTACGAATTATCAATATAAACGAGAACCATATTTTTCATTCGAATTTATTCCTCTAATCATTTTGATCATTAGCAATAATGAATATTTCTAAAATTAATTATTATTACAGCTGTCAGCAATCAGAAAATTTCTACATTATTTGGTAAAGTTGCATTAAATTGCGAACGTTATTATTCGAAAATGTGCGGCCAAAAAACAGCATGTCCATCGCTTGCCGCAAATCAGGCACCAGACATCATTCGAATGAGCTTCCAATAGATTTGAGTCTCATTATCCGTATCGTGCCAACATATATCAAAATCGTAGTCCCAAGAGTCATTGGAAATTTTGTTCCTCAAATCTTGGTAATCGCAGTCAGGTTTCAATTTCCATGGCCACAAAAGGGACCAACGACTTGAATATTCAAGTAAAAAAATTCGCTTTTGATCTGTGACACTATTTTACGATCTTCTCCTATTGACATTTTTTATTTACTTTTTTTGATAATTATTAACTTAAATTATGCAAAATATTATCGCGATGTGATTTTCCAAATAACATCAAAATGCAAAATATACAATTGTGTGACACACGGTATAAATAACGGTAAGTTCTAATTTCGAATAATTGCAAATAATGAAGACTGAGTTATCTATAAATAAACAAATATTGTTCACGCCAGAATTCCATCTGTTTCTCATGAGCGTTTTAGAATGGTATGTATTTTTGTAAACGCTCCTTTTACGAAATAGATTCCACGTGTTCCAACTGTGTTACTTGTTTTTAATGACCTTGATTTGCGAGACAATATTTTAAATACAATGAAAAAAATACTAACTAGATTCGCTTCAATATCAGTTGTTTCATCGAAATTTCCTTTTATATTCTATTTTTTCGGAATTGTATTTGGATTTCGTGAAGCATGAATTTTCTGACAAATTATGAAACGATAAATTTGCAATTTCAATTCCAAAGTTACGTTTCAATAATGATCGTTATAGCAAATATTAAGTTATTTATAAATATCCATGTATTATTCACGCTCAAATTCCATCTGTTTCTCATGAGCATTTTAGAATGGTATGTGTTTTTGTAACCGATCTCCCTTTACGAAGTAGATCCCACGTGTTCCAACTGTGTTACTTGTTTTCAATGACCTTGGTTTGTGAGACAATATTTTAAAAATACAATGAAAGAAACTAACTAGATACGCTTCAATATCAGTTGTTTCATCAAAATTTTCTTTTGAATTCTATTTTTTGGACCATATCAAATGATACATATTTATTTTGGCAATTTGATAGCTAAAAAAGACATTTGATTTTTAAAAAGAAAAAATGATAACTATTTTGGACCCACAGAGAGACAATTGCGTTAAGCATTTGGAACGCATAGACAAAGGCACTGAAAACCGAAGAAATGATTTTTTCTAGAGGTCAAATCTCTCTTTCAACTATCAAATTTTCCAAAATAGAAATATTTTTTATTTTTTTTTTATTTGTCATTTTGGCTGATTTAGTTTTCAAATTTTTCTTTTAGCTATCATTTGACCAGAATAAATATCAAAAGGAATTGTTCACGCTCAAATTCCATCTGTTTCGTATAAGCGTTTTAGAATGGTATGTGTTTTTGTAAACGCTCCCTTTACGAAGTAAAACGCTCCCACGTGTTCCAATCGTATTACTTGTTTTTGATGGTCTTAGTTTGTAAGACAATATTTTAAAAATACAATGAAAATAACTAATTTGATTCGCTTCAATATCAGTAGTTTTATAGATATTACCTTTTCCCTTTTATTAAATCTATTTTTTTCGGAATTCTGAAAATTATATAATCCATCGTTCTGATTTAACTAGAAAAATACGTGATGTACATGAAAATGATAACTTGCAGCATCCTTTGAAACTTATGGAAGAATTAAATGCTCCGAATCACATGAGAGCCAAGGAGCTAGTGCCCAAGTAAATCACAGCAATTGCATCATAACGAAAAATAATAATGAATGTATTCTTCCATTCTCTTTCTTTTTGGATCTTCTTATTTTGAAGAGTTGAGTGGCGAATTTGGCCTACAATTCCATCCATTCCCGTTCAGAAAAGGAAGTGTTTTCCATCGAAGACCCTTTTGACACCTTCATTGAGTTTTTTTCTCTTGTTTTCTCCCAAATACTTCAGATACAGTCGATACATATCGACTCATAATAATCATTTTCCCATTCATCGGAATTTTTCTCCAAACTTCAAATCAATTTTTTCGACTCAAATCTTTAACTCGAAAGATCGATTCGATTGAGTGCGTGCTTGAAAAATTTGTGATTGATAATTTCAATGGGCTGTTTCGAGTATGACTTATTTTTTGAAAATGGCTCTAAAAGAAATATTTGGTATTCAAATTAAATAATTAAGCAACCTAAAATACAGAAATTCGGGTGACCAAAAAAATTTAATGGCTCTTTGATTTGGGATGTAAAGCAGTTTGAAAAATTGACCAAAACATAATACGTGTTCATGTGGACAGAATTGTAAAGAACATAGATTCCAATATTTTGTGTTAAATAACCTATTATTCATATTTCTATAGTCTCGAAAGACAATTTAAAGTAACGATAACATCTGTTTTCATTTCAATACGTTTTCATGTATTCGCATCGAACGCTTGCACATTAGGCTATGTTTGTCACTTTGCCGATGGTTGCATGACTTCATGGCAGGTCTTATTCTTAATCTGATTTGGAATATAAAATAATATATTGAAACTGTTTTCTTAAATAATAATAAACTATGGTGATAGAAAAATATTCATCAATAATCAGATGAAAGACTTCGAAGTTATTATAATGGAATTCGATTTTTAAACATAGCAACCACCGGCAAAGTGACAGACATAATCTAATGTACAATGTGTTCAATTCGAATATATGAACACGGAGCGATACAGTTGCGTGCGCAATCATTACTTTACCCACACATTTGAAAACGGAAGTTTATGTAATGTGTTGCTAATACATTGATATTGCTTCGCAACTTACTTATAAGAGAGTTTATTGGTTTTTATACAAAATTCATTCCTATAAAAAGCGGCCGAAGCTCATCCAAATTTATCAGTTTTGAATCAACTTTGTTCCAGATTAAACAAAAACTAATTTAAAATGAAGTTCTCGTTAGGTTTCCTTTTCGTAGCTGCCACAGCTATTTCGATGGCCATGGCCACTTACAGGTAGTTTGATAATTATATATGATCTTCGGAATCGACAAAACTATCGTTTCCCTTTAACAAAATTTACAGCGTTTTCAAAAACAAATTTAGTTATTTTATTTATAATGAAAAAATTATTGTTTTCTCATTAATACATTTACAGCCAAACGGATCTGTAAGTCCATTCTAGATAATAATATTAACCAATCATTCCAAAAACAAATTTAGTAATTTCATTTATAATGAAAGAATTATTTTGTCTCTTTAATACGTTTACAGCGAGACGATGCTGTAAGTCCATTTTAGATAGTAAAATATTAACCAATCATTCCAAAACCAAATTTAGTAATTTTATCTATAAGTACGAGTTATTATTTTCTCTTTAATATATTCACAGCAATGAACTGAATAGGTGAGTCCATTTTAGAAAATAATATTAACCAATCATTTCGAAAACAAAATCAGTAATTTTATCTATAATGAACGAGTTATTATTTTCTCTTTAATACATTTACAGCCCGGTGGAACTGTAAGTCCATTTTAGATAAAAATAGTAACCAATCATTCCAAAACCAAATTTAGAAATTTTATTTATAATGAAAGAATTATTATTTTCTCTTTAATACATTTACAGCGCTCGGAAACTGTAAGTCCATTTTAGAAAATAATATTAACCAAACATTCCAGAAACAGATTTCGCATATTTTTAAGAATGAATTATTATTCTCTCTTCAATACATCTACAGCAATCCGTTATATCTGTGAGTCTATTTCAGATAATAATATTACCCAATCATTCCAAAACCAAATTTAATATTTTATATAAAAGAAATTATTATTTTCTATTTAATACATTTACAGAGATCGGATACTGTAAGTCCATTTTAGATAATAATATTAACCAATCATTCCAGAAACAAATTTAGCATATTTTTATGAAAGAATTATTATTTTCTCTTTAATGCATTAACAGCGATGTGGAGAAATTGTAAGTCCATTTCAAATAATAATATTAACCTATCATTCCAAAAACAAATTTAGTAATTTTATTTATAAAAAAGAATTATTATTTTCTCTTTAATACATTTACAGCGCTGAGATACTGTAAGTCCATTTTAGATAATGATATTAACCACAATCATTCCAAAACCAAATTTAGTAATTTTATCTATAATGAACGAAATATTATTTTCTCTTTAATATATTTACACCAGTGCGTTCAAGTAAGTCCATTTAAGATAATAATATTAACCAACTATTCCAAAACCAAATTTGATATATTATAATGAAAAAAACTATTATTTTCGCCTCAATAAATGTACAGCAATCATTTGTAAGTCGATTTCCAATAATAATATTAAGCTATCATTCCAAAAACAAATTTAGTATATTATAATGAAAGAATTATTATTTTCTCTCCAATACATTTACAGCGATCCGAAGAAATTGTAAGTCCATTTCATCTAATAATATTAAACTATCATTCTTGAAGCAAATTCAGTATATTATAATGAAAAAATTATTATTTTCTCGTCAATATATTTTGCAGCATTCAAATAATGTAGGTCCATTTTAGATAATAATATTAACAAATCATTCCAAAACCGAATTTGATATATTATAATGAAAAAAACTATTATTTTCGCCTCAATAAATGTACAGCATTAAAATACTGTAAGTCGATTTCCAATAGTAATATTAAGCTATCATTCCAAAACCAAATTTAGCATATTATAATGGAAGAATTATTATTTTCTCTCCAATACATTTA
Organism: Mayetiola destructor; assembly: GCA_000149185.1. NCBI lineage: Eukaryota > Metazoa > Arthropoda > Insecta > Diptera > Cecidomyiidae > Mayetiola > Mayetiola destructor. Next base: position 119,787 of record GL501541.1, read on the forward strand.
CAGCAAGGCGAAGAACTTGTAAGTCCATTTCAAATAATAATCTATGATTCTCAAACCAAATTTATTATATTATAATGAAAGAATTTCTTTTTTCTCCTTTATTACATTTCCAGCACTGATAGAGAAATGTAAGTCCATTCCAATAATAATATTAACCAATCATTCCAAAAACAAATTTAGTAGTTTTATCTATAATGAAAGAATTATTATTTTCTCTTTAATAAATTTACAGCGATGTGATAAAGTAAGTCCATTTTAGATAAAAGTATTAACTAATAATTCCAAAAATAAATTAAGTACATTTTTTCCGGAATTGATGGTCTATTTTCGGAATACACGGTCCAATTTCCAAAAATGGCGGTCCTTTTAAAATAAAATAGTGAACAAAAAAAATAAAATCAGTCACCCAATTTCCGGAAATGGTGGCCTAATTTCCGAAAAGGATTTTTTCGTGTAAAAGAGTACAATGCCGAAATTTTATGATATTTTACTAATCGTCTAACCATACATACTTTGATATTGTCTGAAAAATCCACATTCTTGTATAAAATATTCCACTATCATTCGTCAAATATGAATGTATTTGCCTTTTTTTTGGACCGCGATTTCCGAAAATAGACCACGAATTGGAGAAAAAAAATTCGCCGTTTTCATTTTACCCATTAATATTTTCTCTTTAATACATTTACAGCGGTTTGGAACCGTAAGTCCATTTCAGATAATAATACACCAAGCTAAACTCGATAGTAGTGCTTGATGTGTGACGTTTTAAAATGAATGATGAAAAAGAAATTAAAAGAAACGAAAAATTTTTTAAAAAAATTTAAAAAGAAATTTGAGAAAAAAAATTTTGGTAACAAAAATTTTGAAAAAAAATCTGAAAAAAAATTGGGGACCTCTGGTGAGTTTCTCTAGTGAGCGCCCCAGTAAAGGAGTGGCCTGGAGTTTTTTTTTTTGTTTTCCGTGTTCCTTTTTCCCTAAGAGTGATTCTCGAAAAAATATTTGAAGTCCTATCCCGGGTTCGGAGTGGGGTCTAGGGCCAAACAAAAAAATATGGGTCGGAGTATTTTCTCAACCTTTCGAATGGTCCAAATTACAAAAAAAAAATTTCGTTTGGCCCTAGAGTCCACTCCGAACCCGGGATAGGCCTTCAAATATTTTTTTTGAGAATTATTCTTGAGAAAAACGGAAAACAGAAAAGAAATAACTTCGGGGTCCACCCCTTTACTGGGGCACTCACTAGAGGAACTCACCAGGGGTCCTCAATTTTTTCCAAATTTTTTTTAAATTTTTTTTCTCAAAATTATCTTTGCCAAAAGTTTTTTTCTCAATTTTTTTTTTTCGATTTTTCTTCTAAATTTTTTTTTTTAATCTTACGTTTTATAACATCACACATTGAGCACTACTACTGAGTTTAACTTGCGATTGTATATGTACAATACATAATGAATTTATAACTTGATGTTTCATGTTTTAATTATTTTATTTTGGAACGTACTGTATCAGTTAATTAATTAGAATTGATAAAAACACATCTTATTCTGATACAAAAATGAAAACCGATTTATTTTTAAAAATCACAAAAAAAAATAATAATATTGCGACTAATATTTTGCTTGATGTGTTAACGCAATCAAGCTTTAAAATCGTTTTGCATTTTTTTGTTCCCGGCTTTAAAGATAGTAAGTCCACTCCAATCGGGCTGAAATTTTGACGGTAGATTCGTCTCAAAGTCTAGTTGTCGCAGTGAAATTTTTATGGGTTAAAATTCATTGGTTACCAAGTTATGGGTCCAAATGTTTTTCTTCACACAGACGTTTTTATCATTTCGAGTGACTAGAAAATTGGGATTGGAGGATACGCCATCTGTCAAATCATCACAGATGATAGATTTTGATGTGTTCTATAAACTGTCAAAAGCCGAAAGCTATTAGGAACGATTTAAATGGTTGCGTAGACATTTCAGTGGACACAATCGTCAAAATTATGATTTTTGTTCAGATTCAAAGATCAATAACCAAGAGAAAAGTGGTCCCGGGGAAGTGAAAATTTCACACCTAGTATATTTTTAGATGGGCTACCGACTGGCTATAGGGAGGGGTCGACACTACTGGTCTGCCGGGTACCTGTATTGTACCAATCTACAGTTCATATAGTTTAGTCAAATGCAATTCAAGTGCTATCAAATGGGACTAGTCATCGAAGAATTTCAAGATTTTTTTTAGGCGACAGAATAATTTTAACCAAAATGTCCAACACATCGAGCATTCTGTCAATTAATTGGCAGTGTATTTTAAAAATAAATCGGTTTTAATGTATTTTTATCAATTCTAATCAATGTTTCACATTAAGCAATATGAACAAATCATTCCAAAACCAAATTTAGTAATTTTGTCTATAATGAATGAATTATTATTCTCTCTTCAATACATCTACAGCGCTGTTGAAGATTAGTAAGTCCATTTAAGATAATAATATTAACCAATCATTCCAAAACCAAATTTGGTAATTTTATCTATAATGAATGAATTATTATTTTCTCCTTAATACATTTATAGCGGTCGTTTAAAGTAAGTCCATTTTAGATAATACAAAAATATGTAATATTAACCAATCATTCCGAAAACTAATTTAGTAATTTTATCTATTCAAATGATTCAGTTATATAATCCGTGAGCATCTTAAAAATTTGTAAGTTTGAGAGTTTTTTATATATTTTTCCGAATTTTGTTAAAAGTCGATTCTAAATTTATTTGTTTCAGCGCTTTGGAAATACTCACTAAACATGGTGATGCGTTCAAAAAAATGTAAATTTTGTTTTACCTAACGGCATATAATTGCAATTATTTCATTACATTTTTTATTATTTTTTCAGGTTGGGTAATCCAAAAAATCCCGTGTAAGCTTATGACAAAAGATTGATTTAAATTTGAAACTGATAAACATTCAACACCAATTAATATCGGGTTGTTTAAATAATAATTATTCTTTTTGAATTCTTTTCATCAATATAAGGGAAACAATCAAGAAATTCGATTGGAGGTGAGTATTTTTTTCAGATTTCGGCTAAATGATGTCGAAAATTGAAGTTTTCTTGCATTCTTTATTTTATAGTCTTGTGGATGTGATTTACGACGCATTATCGAAGGGATTGACCCTCAAATCATCAAACCATCAGTGAAATTTTCGCCAAATTAGCACTAACATTCAAAGTAATATTTTTTGGGAAATTATAATACGAAATTGAATTGTTAACTTCTAATATAAAGAAATAAAATATTTTTGAATATTCACACATCGAATAAAATTTTTGTTTCTATGTCCTGAGAATTGGCGTAAATACAGACGGCTATTACTTTTCCATCATCCACAATAGTGGAACAAGTATTGGTTCTGGTATTTTTTTTGTCGTCGTTAGTTATTTCAATAGCTCTCTCTCCGTCCACTCACTTCTCATTTACAAACTCCTCTATCTAAAAAATTTAAAAGTCTCATTGCCCATTATGGCAGTGAAAAAGCGTCCGCTTATATGTTGCCCTCTAGATAAAGTTCATATGCCGTCTCCAATTAATAGTAGAACAATGTAAGCTTTTGGTTCACTACCGTTGAGATGTGCTTCACTACCTAGGCTTCATGGAGAGGCAGCACATCTTTATAAGATCTTTGTTTGCTCTCTTCGAATCTCTATTGATTTTGAAGGTATGAGACCTCTTTAAATTTTTTGCTACTAACTGTGGTGGCTCTCGAAACAAAAAGTTCGAATTCGTTCGGGTTGAATAGCATTTCGAACGAATTCGAACGAATCGACCAAAAATCGCTTTTCGTTCGAAAGTTCGAATGGGTTCGTTGGCTTGAAATTACAAGGTGCACTCAATTACATATCGATAATAATTGACAATTGGCATAAAAATTTGCAGAAAACCCTCATGCAATAATGAATGTGAAATTTTCTTGAATTATTACGAAAAAGATAAGCTAGATATTTTTCAAAAATTTCTCGAGCTTCGATGGCCTAACCATCAACATGACTCCGAACGATTTTTCGTGATGCGATCAGATTTTCAATGTCGGTTTCGCTCCGATTTGGATAATTTTGAGTTTTTGACCCAAGCGTAATTTGATTAGCCCTCTGAGAATCATCCCTGATTTACAGCAGAGACAACAAATCGCGATTTTTTTTCTACGAGGTACGAGACCATTTCTGGATATTAGAGCTGTCCACGAACACGATTTTTGCTGTTCGTGTTCGTAAAATGTTCGGAATAAATTGTTCGTGTTCGTTCGGAAAAAAATTTGCCGAACACGAACCGTTCGCGAACATAAACAGTTCGCGAACATATACATTATAAAGATCAAGGGCTACAAGTCTTTCAGGGTGATTGCTTGGGTCAAACTGAACATATGCCACCAGACAAGCCACCCACCTATGTCTGCAAGAAATTAGTCAAAAACACAAAAATTTAAAATTTTCACCAAAATTTTGGGCGGGACCACCATATGCGCTTAGCAATCGACCATGTACCGAATAATTTTTCTTGATGCCAATCGTTTTTTTTGTGGCTAAAATCGAATGAAAAAATTAATTTTTCTATCAAATATTATTTAATGAAAATTAGAATTTTTTTAGTATT
>GL501541.1:143693-169651 GCA_000149185.1 Mayetiola destructor
AGAGAGAGAGAGAGAAAGAGAGAGAGAAAGAGAAAATTGAAAAAAAAACGGTAATGCAATCCAAATTGATAGAGAATTATTCTTACCGATGAATCGTAACTACTGGCTGCATGATGAAAAAACAGACCGGCTATCAAAGCTGCTATATTGGCAGTGTATGAAGCAACGAATATCACACTGAAACCGCCCCAAACATTTATCAAAAATTTATTTGGCCATGACTTCGGTGCTTTAAATGCAACCAAATGACCACATAATAAACCCCACATGACCCATAACGCTGTACGGAAGAGAAAGAAAAAAAAATGGAAAAAGAATTTCATTTTAAAATGATTGAATTAAATGTCATAACACATGGGAACATTTATGAAATGTAAAATGCTTACCGGATGATAGACTGAAATTTTTGCTGCGTTGTCGTCCCCATGGATTCAAACCGAACGGGCTAAGCCATTCATATACAGCAACGGCGACTGCGGTTATATTTAATGATGTAAAAATTGCAATCCATAATTCAGGAGAAAATGGTAACAAAAAAGCTAATAAGGGAATTTCGGATTTGGTCTTTGGTGATGCGAGTAAAGATACGCCACTATGAAAATATGGTACACTGAAGTCAATTACTTGGGCTCGAGCTCTAAATATACAGTATAACGAAAAATAAAAATTATGCCATTGAGCCGTTAATCGGAAAAAAAAATATTAAAAACTCTAAAAACAAGACAAAACATACTTTGAAACACTTAATGGCGCAAATGACATATCAGCTAATCCACCAGTTAAGTCACCGATAATTCCATTCCATTGTTCATCTACAATTCAAAATATTCAAAATATTCACATAATGTATTATAATTTTCATAAAATGAGATTCATTCCAAAGTGTCATACTTTCGGTTGCAGCTTTCGCCTTGTTTACATTTCGATTCGCACCAGTTTTGTCCGCAGTCTTTTGCTGATGTGGTCGATTGTCATATTTGAGAAATTCCTTAATATCACGTTGTTGTTTGGCGCCAAACAATTGATCACGAACAATATACAGATGAAACTCGAAACCCAATTCCATAGCAATATTATCCAGTAAATCCATTGTAAGACCATAACAACATTTTGTTCTGTGAAGTCATTTTGATTAATTGAATATTTATGTATTGAAAAGAATAGCAAATATGAGAAAAAACAAAAACCTTCACAATGATATGATAATAGATGGTTATAATCGTTTGACTGTTATAAATGACCTGATGTCATTGAATAATAATATTTACGATGAATAAAAAAAATGGGCTTACACATGTGATATTTTTTCATCTAAATATTCGGGTTCTGGTGGCAAATTGTTACCATGTTCAACGGCATCCTCTTCTAATCGATCACGTGTTTCGATTGCATTAAACATTAGTGTTAGATTATGTCGTCCTTTTCATTGATTCAATCATAAAAATTAGAAAAATGTTAAACGTTTTCTGAATCTATATTCAAAATACGAAACACTGAATACACTCACCAACTGGTGACAACTCATGGCATGATAATCCACGTAAACATAAACCATCTTCATCCAATTCAGATTCCATAACAAATGGTGGTGCCAAAGCTGTTACAATACGAAAAACGGATCGCGCTCTTGCCGAAAGGCCTGCATTTATTGAAATCCATATTCGATTACATTTTATATTTTTTAATTATTTTTTTTTTTTATTTTTGCTTTCATTGTCACTGTAATTACCTGAAACAACGATATCACCACCCGGCCATACGATTGTATCTAATCGTACACTTGATGCGGACACCAAACCAACACGACGCCATTTCGTCGGACCATTTTCATTGTTGGTGCTTTTAGTGTTGCGAGTTCCACGTTTTTGTCGATGTGTTTGTTGATGGACAGATGCTTTTGACGGAAACGGATGATCTGATGGAACTAAATTGAAAAGCTCAAAATTTGTTGTGAGCGCACTTTCGCTGAATCCATTATAAATGGGTTTTCCAGATAGGGCCATTTTAGCATTATTTCTCAAAGCTCTGCATACACGATTATAATATACATATGAAAAAAAATAATAATATTTTTAGATCTTAAGAAAATCCAAATAATCTCATCCAAAATTAGTAACCTAGCAAAATATTCAGCATTTCTGATATCATGTTCATTTGCATTTCCATAGCATCCACCCGAATAGTGTGGTGTTTTTTTTAACAATTGCGAATTAATATGATGGGAATTTTGATGAATTTCATCTTGATGAACGGACGCATCGACAGCTGGTCGCTTATTTTGAACATTTGGCGATGGTATTTCCTTTTTTGTTGTTTTGCTTTGTCGTTTATTGGATGGCATTCGAACATCGTCTAGGTGCTCTGTATTAAACCAATTTGTTAAAATCGTTTGACTTGCCTCTTTGGCCATTTTTTCCGTTTGATCCGATTCATTATTCAATTGATTCTTTTTAATTATTTGAATTGGTGTGATATTAAATAGTTGAATATTGCTCTTTATATTACTGTTTTGTTTCCATAATAAGCCACTGAAATTTTGATTAATACTAATATTCACCACATTATTACTGCTTGTACTATTACTACTAAAAATACTACTACCGCTATAGTTGGATGAATTTTTATTATAATTTTTAATTTTATTTGGTAGGTCACTTGAAAAATTATCCAATTTCATGGACTCATCATTGTTCTCGTTACCATTATTCATATAATTTTTAATATTTTTATTGTTGTCATTACTATTATTGTTATTTGTATCATTTGTATTATTATTATTATTATTATTTTTATTATTATTATTATTATTATAATTATTATTATTATTAAAATTATTATTATTATTATAATTCTTTATAGCACTATGTTTACGATTGAATCCCTTTCGTTTTAGAACTGAAGAACTGTTAACTTGCATCGAATGAGTGGGCACTGTTTGTTTGTTTTCCACTAAATCAGCATCAAATATATTTCGTTCACTGTTCAGTTCACCGGTGTCATTCAATGATTTTATTGAACGTTTATTCAGTGTTACCAACAACAAACGATTTACCGTTGAAATATTTCGTTTGCGTCTCATAATTCGCTGATAAAGTTCAGTGTCCAATTTTTTTGCTGTAAATATTGGTGCACTGATGTGTGCATTACGATCACGTGCTTTATCTTGTTGGCCTCTTAACGATTGTTGTGAACGTGTTATAGACGACATTGGCCATTCGATTGATGCATTTGAATTTGTTCGATCCGTTTGATTAAGTTTTGATTCAATATTGATTTTACGCCAAGTTGCCGCAAATACACGAATCGTTGCACGTATAAAATGACGATCAACATTCATTCGAATCGGTCGTAATGCTAATAAACCGATCGGAAAATCTTTAAATTGATGATAATTTACGAATGATGATGATGATGATGACGACGAAGTCGATGACGATGTATTCATATGATTACCGTTACTAGTCATCGATGTTCGCTTAAAATTTATTTTCGAATTGCGATTTTCATTCAAGTTATCATTTTCAATTAAATAATCAAAAAAAATTATCGTCGCTAAAATGTTGTTTTGTGGTGGAATTGGTTCGATTGAATTTTTTGGACGCTATTTGATCGAAATTATAAAATTTTACCAATTCATCATCTTCATTTGAATCTTGATTTAAATTTTCATTCGCATTCGCATTTAAATTTAAATCAATTTTTCCCAAATCATCGGTCATCATTTCATTTGAATCAAAATATTTATCATCAGTGTCATCGATGTGTGCATCGGCGGTATGTCGCCGATTCTTTTTATTTTCAATATGTTGAATGTGACCATCGGTTGGTGGTGTTGGACTATTTTCACTGCGTAAACCCAAAATTAATCGATTCGCCGAAACTGGTTTATCACGTGCTATATTTCGATCCTGATAATGTGCGCCTAAGCCAAAACTAGTTTTTAAATGATCATCTTGCCGTTGTAATGCTCGAAATGGATCAAAACCATGACTAAAATCACCATTTAGTTTTGTGGATAATAAATCACTTTTGTGATTATCAATATCAATTACTTTGGCTTGGCTCGATATTTCACTTGGAACAAATTTTTCCCCCTCAAAATGTATGGATTCACTGTTGATGTCATCTTTTTCATTGAATCGTGCCGATTTATCTAGTGTTTGCATTCCACCCCTCTGATGCTCAACGGATTCCTCATTTTTCCATTCAGTTTCAGTATTACCATTTGATGATTTTCGTGTTGGTTTTGGCTGTGATTGTGCCGATGTTTGATGTCTATAGATTGGTGGTTGCGGTGATGGTGAACTTGCTGGATCAAAATATACAGATGATATGCTTGTATCGATCCACAGCCATATAAAATGCCCGCCAACCATATTGAGACGTTGCGCTTCCGACATAATACGCCGTGTCGATTGTAAATTACATAACAATAATATGACACCACGTGTCGATCGTGATATTTGGGCCAATTGTCTGAACACACAGGAAAAATAAAAAAATAAAATGGAATAAAAATAATTCGTCCTATTGAAATATTAACGAAACAGAACCATACAAATATACAAATTATTTAAAGAATGAGATGAGCTGTTTGCCCCAGATATGAATAAAATAAACGTTACAACGAATAATGACAAATTTAAAACTTCCAATCTGAACTCAATGCGAATAAGAATGATAATTTCAAAAAAAAAAAAAAAAAATAGGATTAAAAAAATGGAAAATGTCATTTCAATAGTTACTTGAATACATCGTCATTGTTTCTCGGTAATGGCACAACAGTTGGTGTTAACGGAGCCTTTTTCAATGGATTATCTTTAGCATTCATGACATTCGTTGCTTGAGCATTTGATAACACGAAAAATGAATGCCAATGGGTCTGTTCAAGAATTGTATTGAAACAAAAAAAGAAGAAAAGAAAATTGAATGAGAAAACTCTTGCTGAATGCATTGACAACATTTTCAATGGAACATGAAAGAGAATAATAATCGAAATTCAAGAAACATTAAGTGATTTATGTAATCATTTTTGATTTGATGCTTTCAATAATGCCTAACAATGACTCTATTAGCCTTTACTCAAATCACATCGACAAAGAACAAACTAGTTGGTAAGTACGTCAAACGTTTTAGCTCGTTAAGCCCTTCAGTTCGTATACTACTAGTACTAAGCAAAATTGCATTGTGAAATGTTCATTTGAAAGGCATAGCTCTTGGCATAGTTAAGACTTACCTGCAGAAATAGTGCTCGTATTGCTTCGAATATTTCAATAGCTGATGGCTGAAGTAGCGTTTCCAATGGAGCCTATTTTTATATGTATATATCATCGTCATCGTCATCATTTATATTGTGATCCGGTAAAATTGCCCATTCATGGGAGTGGGAAAAAACAAACAAATCCACAATATAATAGATATTTCTATATTTTTGCATTATTATCTTTTGTTGTCCTTTTCATGTAATGGAACGACATTCCGGAAAACTTTACACACAAATCAAATAGAAGTTTTCGATAGAAAATAAAAAAGAAGGGGAATTTCCCTCCAAACAAACAGATGTTTTCATTCAATTCGTAATTTGTTAGCTCAAACGCAAAATGTAAACACAAATAGATAGATAAAATTTACATACTTCTGGATGTAGTTCACGTAAAGCGGTTGTGCCACCCTTGGCCCAAAGCACTGGTAAGGACATTGATGTTCCGGATACTAGCGTATTACCGAATTATAAGAGGAAATTTTTTGAAAAATATCAACAATAGCAAAAGTGGATCCATTTTAATAAAGAATATTTGCAGACCAAACAAACTTACAAGCGACCGCATGTGCTGAATGACTATTACCAATGACTACAACACCAGCCAATGGACGCTTTTCCGTTTGTTGACACAACGATAGTAACACATTTAGCGAGAACCTAAATTTGAGGTTCAATGTACAAATTCACCATTTTTAAAATAGGATTTTATTATTTTTGCCACGGCATTTCAATGAAACTCCAATTGGATATTTTGATGCAGCAAATATGGAAGAATTATTTCTTACCTTCCATTTGTGGGCAAATCGATGAATATCGGCACTAATGGTGAACCTAATGGATCACCACTGAACGGTGGTCCCATATCGCTTAAAGTACGTAACAATGTACGTGACCATATTTTTGCTCCACCATTTACAGCAACAACAAAATATACAGCATCCGAACGTATTGTTGGCTCAGCCAATTCATTTTTTGTTTCATAATTTGTGATTGGTGCATCAGCTTGAACTATTTCACGATGATAATAATCATTATCATGTTCAATGGAATTAATATTTTGCATTTTATGATTATTGGTTTCTTTGTTATTTTCAAATTGAATGGATGAGGTGCTTTTGTTATTTGTGTCATTTTCATTTAGTAGCGATCGATTTGTTGCATTCGCATTCATTTCACCATCATCATCATCAGCATCATTGTTTTTTCCATTTTTATCATTGGAAATGGTTATTTTCGATTTTGATAATGTGTCCACCACATAATGGGATAGTTTTTCGTTTGATGCCAAGGTACTTGACACCATTTTATCTTGCGTTGGCGTTTGTTGACCATTCTTTTTAACGTTTGTATTGTGCACATTTTTCCTATTATTGTCATGAAATAATAGTATTTCATCTGAATTTATTGTTTGATCTATTGTTGATTGAATCGTTTCAATAGACGACGACGATGACAATGACAACGATGATGATGACGTTATATCAATAGTGGAAGTAGCGACAATTGATTGGCCATTCTTTTCAAATAGTTTATGATTTTCTAGCACTATTGGATTTTTTTCAGTGAATTCGGTCGGTGTGTTGGATTTTATGGTGGCGGTTGTGGTTGTTGGTGGCTGTGTTGGTATTGCTTTTGTTGCTTTTGTTGATGAAAAATGAAAATGTGTGGATCGATATATCGTTCGAAAATTCTTTTGTTGATCATCAACTCTTATAGATGATGTGCTTGACAATGTTGTGGCCGTCGCTTCCAATGTATTATTTGTGATTTTTGCATCATTTGGCATATAAACAGTTTGATTAGCTGTACGTGCATTAACTAAAACCGAATTAGCTAATGTATAATCGAACAATGTAACATATTCTATCAAAATCAGTAAGGTGCAAACATTTGAATTTGATAACATTGTTCTGTATTCTTTCGTTTGATTTAACTAAGTGTGAGCTCAATGCTAACGAACTACATATAATTAAATCGTTTGGCGACAAACTGAAATGGTCACTTGTTTCTTTTGTTTATCCTTTTGATTTGGTAATCGCCGTCACACTTTGTGACAAAAGCTTAATGATGCGAATTGATCACATTGAATTCAGAACAACACATAACCGAAAGAAGAAAAAAAAAAACAAACTACGGAAACGCAAAACGATAATAAATATCTATGCTATTGTACAGAATGATATTTATTCGTAGTTGTTGTTGTTGTTGTTGTTGTGGTGGTGGTAGTTATACGTTTTCCAGTGTTATGCGAAAATTTTGGTAGTGACCGTCCATAAAAATCAGTATGCGTTGTGTACCATGCGGCGATAACATAAACTTTTCGAATATTGAAAATGTTTTTCTCGAGCTTTGCTTCAACAAACATAAACTCGGTATGTAATCATGGATGAGATAAAAATGTTTTTCCCTTTTTCCTTTTATTTGTTGTCTACTTTTCAATTGTATTCAGTCAGTGCTCTTTATTCGGTAGCTGTGCTCTTTTGGTTCAGTTTGATTTGGTTTGGTTTTTGTTGAAAGCCGAAACGGTATCGTCACGTCCATCGAATGGCAATACTCGGTTGATGATAATGATGATATTTGCTATGAGAACTGAAATCAGTGATACTTCTTCCCAAAAATACAATGGTTGCTCAATAGATAAGATAAGTCATATTATTGACCAATTTCAATGTATGTTCAATTATGGTATGCTATGTGTTCGATGCTCTTCCGATTTTTGTCTCTAGGTTTTTTTGTTTATTATTTTGATGTTGATTGTTGGATGGCCGGAATATAATCTCAATTATTTTGTGTGTGTGTATGTGTGTGAATTTTTCTTCTTCTTTTTGTTAGCCAGTTGCTTTCGCCTGCTCTTCTATGTAGTTTATTGTTGTTTGGTCATTCTTCAGTCCACTGTATATTTTTCGTTGCCTGTTCAAATTTCAATTTCTATCCCGTTATTACTGTGCTTCAATTTTGTCTCTTTTTGCTAACACACTTTTCAATCGGTCGATTTCTTTTTTCCATTCGTTTTTATGTTTCGACAATCGGGGGGTTTTCGCATTTTATGGTTTTATTTCATTATTTTATCGCTCGATTTTCTGACAACAATGAGAAATATTTTGCTGTTTCTTTTTCGGTTGGTTTTTCTTCGATTTTCAGATGATGATGTTGTTTTGTTCAAAGTTGTTCTCTTATGCTTCGTCCGTTTTCGATTTTAGTTTGAGGGCGAGAATGAAACGCTTTATTTCGGTTCCTTTCGGTTCGGTTGAATTGGTATTTTAGTTATTTGGCAGCGTGTTCAAAGTACAACCGGATTTTTTTTTTGACATAACATTTAACATTGACCAAAATTCCAAACATCATTTTCTCTCATCATCGATTTCGTACGCACTTTTTTTTTATCAAATTTTTCGTTCGATTACACATGTTACATTGTACGTTAGCCCATCGCTCATTCGTCCTTTGTCCGCTGGTCCACTTTTTTTTTTTTTTAATTTTACTTTTCTTGTTTTGTTGACGTGATTCGAACAATCGTTTCATACACTCGATTTGGAGAACATATTTGTGACTGTCCTTTCAACATAACAATGGATCGAATTAAATATAATGATTTGGCACATATAACAATACACAAGAAATAAACTGAAATGTAAAAGTTGCATTCGACAAATGATGTTTGGACTGAGTGTACAAAGCGCAAAAACACCAACGTAACATTTGACCACGTTGATATTTTGTTGCTGTTCGTCCAAAAACAATTTATGTTTATGCGCTTTTTTTTTCTAACGCTTTGACTATGAATAATATTACGTTCGCTGTTTATCCTTTATATTGGAATTTTCCTCATTCTTATCATATTCGATACGTTGAATGTTGCCGTTAGAACCACTTTTTCTAAAATTATTTTTATGTTTGCTGCTCCTATTCCTGGTCAACTGACATAGATTCGATAAATGTATGCGATTCGGGAAGAATAAACAAAAACACACTAATTTAATTTCATTTTAAAAACAACATCGCTCCATTTGTTTGTCGTTTGCTGAATGTACACACTACACACACACACACACACACACACTTTTTGGCTGTTTTGTGAAAATGACATGAACCGTTTTGTCACATTATTCCTTGTGTAAGTTATGTTGTTGCTTTTCTCTTCTTTTTTTGATTTCGTTTCAATGTAGCGTTTTGATACTATATCAATGAGCGAGTGCCATTCACAGTAATCCCCACGGTAATCATATAGTGTTCATTCGTTTATAATAGCATTTTGGTAGATCGAAAGAAAAAAAAAAACAACAATTTAATGTAAATTAATTATTATCGTTAATGTAAGCAGTAAACATAGGCCGCTTTTTTGTTACATCGAATTCATGCTTTACTCCAATCAAAATTTGTTTTTTAATTAATTTGTTGGACTCTGGGCTGTGCATGTACAATGTTCTCATTTAACAAATATCCAACGGTGTGAAACGATTATAAAAAGCTTACTCGTTGGAATCGCGTATAGACTTGAATAGCATCAAACAAAAAACAAAAAAAATGAAAGAAAAAAATTATGAGTGAAACATTTTCAGAAAAGCATCGAATCGAATTTCACAAAATTTGCAATTAAATATTATGTTTTTATTTATTTGTACACATTGATTTTTGGACGGTGAATTGAAAATGTTTTTATGAACGATTCGAAAAACACTTCAAAACCACACAATCATAAACACATTGGCACAGAACGATTTGAATTTGTTTTTTGTTGGTGTGTGTGTTTTTTTTCCCGACTATTTTTTTTTTCTATTAATTTTATTCGGATTCAATGATGTGGCACACGTTTCCGATCATTTTCAATTTTTCAATTGTATTTTGTAAACCATTTTTATGCCATCACGTTGGGCCCAATGAAAAACTTTTTATTCATTTTATTGGATTTATTTTAATGTTTCGATTCAAATCCATAATGTCACAGATGAAATTGTCCATGCTTGTTGGGATTGAAACAAGGAAAACATTTGGAAAGTAAATGTTTATTGGTTAATGGGCAAACGGAATTGGCAATAAAATATTGATTATTTTTCCTTTTGGTTGTTGTAAATATTCTTTGTTTCGTTAACGATTCTATCACATATAACTTAAATCCATAATGTCAATTGAATCGATCAATGAACGAGCAGAAGATCATCCATGCTGTCCGTTCGATTTTTGATGGACATTTTATCATCGTCAATCACTTATAACATTCTTGCTTCAATATCCAACGATCCAAACTTCTGTTCAGCTTTAAAGCGAGTTCAAACTGGCGATTTAGTACCTGCAATTGGAAGAATTTTTGTTATTTTATTTGAATTGAACTCAAAATTTGCATGGTTATAAATTGAAATATGTATTTGATTGGATGGTGTCGTTAAATGTTTTCATAAATAATTTAAAAAAAAAAACAAACGAATATGACTCTTTTACAAGTGATTTTGACAAATTCATTTCGACGCTTTTGTTCACTAAACATTCGTGCACAATTAAAAATGTGAATGTTGGAGAAAAACCACTCCAAATTTGAAACGTCACGTTTTCAAATGCAAATATTCTAAACATTGAGAGTCCATTGTTCATTCATTCATCAATTTGGTTGAATTTTATTATTCGTCCATCATCCATTGTATGACAATTTTCCATGAATCGAAACCCCTATTTATGATGATAATCGTTGATTTCATTTCTAAATCGATTGATATTGAGGGGAGATTAATAAATAATAAATTCAAATCTCAACGAACGAATAAATGTTAAGCACATGCATGATCAATATTGAATTTTTGCATATTTTGAAATTGAAGTTCATAAGTATCTTGATTTGAATCTCAAGTGATTTTTTTTTTTACAGAATGGAAATAAAAATCCATTTTTGTTCGAAAATGTTCAGTTTATCGTTGATTTTTTCGAATGATATTTTTTTTATCATCATCTACATATTCGCGCTCCACACATATGCCTAGTTTATCATACACATCATTTTACCATTTATTTTCAAGATAATTATCTACATCGGCACTCATTGCTACATTTACTCAGTCGGAATTTTACTTAGAATTGGAAATAGATGTAGATATCGTACATCGTACACACCGTACTTGGTACATGATCTTGCCTATCCATGAGCACATTATTCAAAATAATAGCAGCAATTATTTCGCTTGAAATATCTCAGCCGCATTGATCCCTTTTAATGTTAACCTATTAAAAACTTTGAACGAACATAGACTCCGGAGATGTAAGACGCGTTCATTTGAATACATCGAAAAAGAAGAATCGAAATGATGGACGACTTTTTCAATGAATAGAAAAAAAGCGGAAAAAAATGTGATATAGGAAAGCAAAGATAGACAAAGAGAAAATCTCTTTGGATAAAGTAGAGAAATCAAATCGAACGGAATGGAAACCTTATCCATCCAGGCTCTGGATATTTCCCATTTTTTTTTTCATTTCTTTATCTTCTTCATCATCATGATGCCTTGGAGCGTGTGGTAGATCATTCGAACGAAAGTGAAAGAAAAATATACATTAGCGAATCATCGTATGAAATACTATGATACAAAATAGTTGGATAAATGGCTTGCTTATGGCGCCGTTTTGCCGCTTTCAGTTAATATGAACTTCAACCAGTGACTTCTTCATCCGTCTTTGAATTTTTTTCTGTTTGCCGTTCAATTTTTTCGTTCAGCATTTTTGTTCATTTTTGGTTTGAATAATTTGGATTTTTCTGTTCGTTCAGCGTTTGCTGAATTTAACGTTAACCATTTAATATTTGTTTAGTTTTGGTAAACCTGCACACTGAACGTATTCATGAATTCGATCAAGCTTTTCAATGTATTTTCATTCATTCTTGTGGCTGTATTATGATTTTTATGAATCATTCAATTTTATTTAAACAATTTTTTTTTCTTTACTTTTCCATTCAATTATCCATTCATTTGTTCGTATTTATTTGAAGATATTAAAATTGCAAAAAAAGAAAAATCCATTTTGAATGATACAAAAATTTTCCTTTCGGATTTTTCACTCGCTCTCATTCGCAGTCATCTCATTCGACGTCTGCATTGTTCGTTTGCTGATTATTTTACTTTCGCATTTTAAAGAATTCGCTCAATTTGCAACATTAGAAACTGACTCGAAGTTTAAATGACGAGGTTGAAATGACATTTTCTATATGAACAATTCATATTTTTCGTTTCATTAAAAAAAAAAAAAAAAATAGATTGTTATTATTATTATCTGAAAATTGCAGAAGTTTGTTCCCGGACGCAATATTTTGCAGTCTTCAATCTTTTCTATCTTTTCCAATCTTTTAAATTAAATGGCACACATTGACGCTGTCTTCAACACACTGAATTTTTTTATTGCTTCCACAATCCCGTTGATGTGGAAAAGTTTGTGATTTATTTTACAGGTGTGAGATTACTGTGGAATTTCAATGCAGCATTCAATTGAAGCTACCGTTGGCTTTTTGAATAACGTTGACAATAATAATGAATTCATCAAAATGGTGAAATCTTTCGGTTTCCTTCAGACTGTTTTCTGTTTGAATTTGAAGTTTGAATCTATCATTGGATTTCATCTATTTTTATTGGAAAACAAATATCATATGCCTAAGGTAATTGACGGGATTTGATTAGCGAAGGAAAAACGAAGAGAATATTAGAATTTTTTTCGTGGTTTCATTAGTGAAAGTGAATAGACGAAAAAAAAAATGGATCCGATTGTCGCCTGCGAATGCAGGAAAAAAATTCAATTGAATATCATTGTATCAATTGGAAGGTAACATCTTCAAAAAGCTTTCAAATACCCTGTATACTTGTGCTGTATTTGTATATAATCCACTCTTATTGCATAGATTGATTTTATTCATAAACTCTTGTCATTGTTATGCTTGCCATCGCTTGAATATTATTCACTGAGTAGATTTTGAATAAGACTCACAATTTGGTTGAATTAAATACCCCAAAAAAAAAAACGATCAGAAACGAAACCAAAATGAAAAAAAAAGCTCAATAGTTTCCGAACAACAACAACAGCAACATATCCCGAAAATATCTCAATTGACAATTTCACACAAATTGTACAACAAATTTATTTCCATCAATTTACACTTATGAAGAGTGAAGACTCTGCTCAACTGGGATATTTCAGTCAACTTCACATGAGATTTGAACGCTTGAATTGTTTGGAAATTTTAGTTTCACTCACAGTGTAAACATATAATTTGTATTACACAACTCATTATTTGTTATAGCAACGGAAAGATCCATACGAAAGCTGCACAAAGTTCTATAGTATGTTATATGGGTGGTATGTTGATGATTGAAGCTGTGCAGATACACACTTTCATATTGTAAAATAGAGATATATACAAAGTACAAAGATATTGGAGAAAACAGAGGGAAGAAACGTTTGAATTTTTATTTTCTTCCACTTGCTATTCTTCTACTTGTTTTTGTTTTTTCGTTTGTTGCTCAGTCAGCATCATAACATCTCGGCGAAAAATAATGATGGCTTTTTTGTTGCTCTTTTTTTTTTTAAATAAAATTGAATTCATTTATGGGCTGCTCGATTGGTTATTGATCGGATGGCAATTTGTACAATGTGAATTTATTGCTTCAATGAAATAAAGTAATTTCCTCTGGTTATTATTACTATTATGTTATTTTTAGCAACGTCAGACAAAGTGAGAAATGTTTTTGTATCGCTTACACGTTTTGGTATCATCGATTGTCTGTGTAATTAAGGTTCGCTGTATCAAAAGTATCGAATCTCGAATAGCTTGGAATTTTTTTTTATTTTGAAAACGGCATCAATCATCATAAAGAATAATAGGATTCGGTAATTAAGATCGAAAAACGCGGTAAAATGAAATACAACGAACCACCAACCATCCCAATTGCAAAACTATCGACAATTCGAAATTTCAAAAACATTCAACATAAAGCTAAAAATTTAAATGAAATGTTTATGATTTTTTATTATTTAACGGATTTAAAACAATCTGTGCCTATGTGCAGAATTTTAAATTTAATTTACCATCGAATACAGTACACGATGAGATGTTCATGGGAACGACGGGAAAAATGGGAGATGGGCCAGTAAAAATATGACGACTTTAGATGTCAAGCACGTAACTTTCAAAATAGTACCTTTTACTATCTTTGTAGTTTGAAACTTTTTCACACAAATTATCATAAAAAAAATAAAAAAATAATAAACGACGATGCAACCAAAGTGAGTGCTCTGAGCTACAAAAAAAATACAGAATACACAATCAAAAAAAACAAAAAAAATAATAAAAGAAAAAAAAACTAACAACATCCACTCGTACCAAATACAAAAGCACACAGATAACCACTTTGTTCGTTGGCACACAATACTCCCGAAATGAAAACAAACCAAAGCGATAGATCAAATTGTCTACTGGAATTGTTTGTTCTCTTGTTATCGATATAATAAATGGCCGTATTTGTGAGTGTATCGATTCGATCGCAAAAAAATCCATTTTAATATATTCAAAAGTGAATCTGTAATACAATAGTCACATTTGGAGCAATAGACTAAACGAGAGGATTCAGGTTACAAAATACATTTTTTCCAAATTATGGCATTATCGGTATACATATTTTGCTTTTGATTTTTTCATCTTTCAATTGTTCGCTCTTTTTCTTCCACTTCCCGAATGCGTGCAACTCATGATGATTATGTAAACACTTGAAATCTTCACATTAGAGCATCAAACACGGCATTTATAGGTTAAACAATGTTTGCTCATAAATTTATGTTCATTTTTCTATTACAAATTTTATACTTGAAATGGTGAATCGATGAAAAGACAATTCCTTCGAAAACTTTACTTCCGAGATGTGATTAAAAACATTTGATACAAATGAACAAAATAACCGAACGAATCATCAATCAAATTAAGACTCCCTAATGAAAAGTGAAAACAATCAAACAAATGATGAAAGATTTTTTTTTTTTTTTTGTGTATTCCAAATTAGAAATGAAAACTTTTCAAGTGATCGCAAAAAAAAGAAACAACTACAACACGAATACAAGCAATTGAGAGCAACCAAAAAAGAGGAAGACAAAAATGTCCAATCTTACCGTATAGCATATCAGATAAAACAGGCACGACCAACAAAATGATTTATTCCTAGGAAAAAAAAGCAGAACAATTTCGGTTATACAATCGTTCGTTCGTTCGTTTGTTCGCTCTCGCTGCTTAAATCGGAACTATCTCAATGGCAACTACTACTATACTGCCGCTTGATGACCGATTTCTCGCTATTCCATGCTAAACATCGAGTATTATTTTGCAGAGCATTCGACTGCTGTTCCGTCCGTAGCATTTTGGGAAAATACGTTGAATCTCTCACTCTCACACGCATTCGGCATGTTCTGTATTCAATGTTCAGCAGCTTCAGCACATCTACTTGATGTTTCTTTTCATCGTTGAAACATCGCGTTTGCAGAACGCTTTGTTTGTGACCTTTATTTTGATTGTGTTTGCACATTGCACAAGAATATCGTATGGATTTTTATTTTCCTTTTTTTGTTTTTCGTTTCGTCTTCAATTTGTCTTCATTTTTTTTTTCTTCATTTTTTTCATTTTCTATTCCTTCCATTGAGCCAAGTGTTTATGAATCATGGTTATTTGATTCTTGTTAAGTTCTTAATTCGACAACTTTATATCATTTATGGCATTATTTTGGAGTGGTAAACCAAATATATTGAGATAAAAAAATTGAGAGGCGGCAGATAATGCTAAAATTCCTCGACAATCACCGATATCACGTGAGAGAAAAAGAGACTACAAAATTTCAACGAAACAAAAACGATGCGAATCGAAATGAAACGAACGAGTGCACACAAAGGGTGGATAAAACTTCATTTTTCATGTTTTGGGCTTTTACTTTTGCTTTCACTGCTACCGTTGTCACATCATTCATCATCATATACAACTTAATAATGCGAACACATATTATTTATATTATTTTATTTCTTGTGAGAGTAGATTTTCCGCCTTATATTTGAAAAGAGCTTCCAAAACGATTTTGTATAATAATAAGTAAAGCAGTCTTCTTTTTTTTTTTCTCTATCCATTATTCTCCCTCCATTTCTATTGCTATACAGAGGGAGACGTTGAAAAACAATTTGAATAAGAGAACAAAGTTTAAAATTTATAGATAGAATTGTATACATGTATTTTGATTTCCAGTGCCAGATTGCGGAGCATTCTAATGAATATTTCGAAAGAGAATTCAACAAATCTATTTCATTACAACCAACAAAAGCCTATAATCGTGGGGATAATTTATATTATCGTTGAAATAAATACTTCTGAAATATCATGAATCGTATTAAACATGCAAACTCATGTGTAAGATGTTCTGGAAGACTCTCCCATTCATTATCTTTCTCTGTCTCCTTCTCTGACACACACACACACACACACACCTTATCTCCTTTTCGCATATTACTTTCGTCTTCGGTTTATGTATGTGCCGAGATTTGTTTATAAATCGAATGGAACATCAATTTAGCAAGCCATCCAGCAATCCTTGTATTGCTACTGTTTTTTTTGGCATCGGCAGGAAAATATTTGATGTAATAGTCAATCATTCGAAAACAACTAATGGAACCAAACACATCGTATACAATTCATGATAAGCATTGATTTAATGTTAACGATATTCATATCGGGATGATACATTATCATTTTTGAGACTGAAATAAATATAAATATTCCAAAGGCAAGACTTAATACTTCAAAATGGAAAATGAATTTTGAATAAACGTCCCATTCAATATGACTGGATGAAATTTGAAATGTTTCAAAATTCTTGTGTTTTTGTTGGTGTTGATTTTCCCTCGTTTTCGCAACTAGAACCCAAAGATCTAGAACATTACCATTCACCATTTAGCACAAGAGGTTGATGAATGTGTTTGGCTGTTGGTTTTCGGCTCCTGATTCTCGGCACTCGAATAGTTCGGGCAGTTTTTTCTCTCTTCGTTTTTGCTTTCTCTCTGGGTGGATATTAACCATCCGCGTGTGCATGTGGCTTACAAATGTAAAATATCAAAATGATGAGACCAACACAATGCCCACAATAATTTGCATGCATATTGTGAGATTAAAGAGAGCCTTGTATCGGAAATAGTCGCTATCGTTCGTCAAAAGTGTCAGTGAAGGTTTTTATTTTTCGTGTACGAAATAAAATACAAATCATAGAGCATCAACAACAACAATAAACCATGGTGTGAGATATGGGATAAAAGCATGCGCACCGACAAGTCAAATATGTTGCTTATTGTTATTTTTAATAGAGCAATAATAAAAGCATCGAATACAAACTGGGAAAATGTGTATGTCAAGCGTAGTACTGTGTCTCTTTTACCTCTTTCTCGTCCTTTTTCTTCTTTTGGCAATTCTGTGTGCCAGTGATATAGTAATTTCAGATGGGAATATAGGTTTTCATTAATCCGTCGTTTCCACTTTCACACGGTGAAAAAAAAATTATATTTGGGCTCTAACACCATTCGGTTGAAAGTGACAGTAAAAATGTATGGATTCAAATGTTCAGATGTTTTGACAATTACCATTTACCATTCACCATTCATTAAAAGGGATGATTTTAATTCATAATTCGAATATTATCAGAGATTTGGATTGAGTTTTTTTTTCTCTTGTTTAGCCTCCCATTGGTTGTATTTCCTCCAAATCCCTTTAATCTTATGTCCGAACATTTGCATAATTATGTCTTTAAATTTATTGTCCCTTTTCTCTATGCAATGAAAACTGTGATCACCGGCTTAAAAATCAATTGGAAAAAGAAAGAAAAAATGTACGAACAATTGATAACATGTTGGATTCCAAAATCCAATTCACTTTATTCCATTTTAAGAAAATTTAAATACAAATCATTTCAATAGTATATTGTTGTTGGCGTTGTCAAACGTTTTCATTCTTTTCCTCAGTCTCCAAATCAATTTCTTGAAATTGTATAGTAATTTGGCGGTGGTTCACGTTCATTCAACAATGATGGATCCTTAGAAAGTTTTTGATCTGGTGATAATACAATGTATGTTGGCCCGTTTTTATTATTTTCCTTTCTTCTTTTCAATAGCAGGATAATCTGCCATGTTAATAATCCAATTATGATCCCCTTCAGTATAAACATTTTCGATTTTAATTCGTTTCGTTTGCTATTAATCCTTTGGGATTCAAAAATAATATTTTGATTTAAAAAAAATTTGTGTTCGCACACTTTGAGTGTTATGACGGTACTGTCAATCGTATAAGTCTTGTTTATTTGCTTAAATGTCCAAATTTAAAGGGAATGACGCACTTTAGAACTGATTAAAAAAAAAAAAACAGCCCGTCCTCTTTGCTGGTGAGAACTCTTACTTAGTGAAATGTAAACTGATAAAATAATTTTTGTTTGTCATCGAGTCCAGTCTTGACATTCGATTACTCGCAGTTCAAAACAACAAAGGTTATCAATATAAGGCGGTGAGTAATCCCAATTCGTAAACAAGTCCAATTCCAAATTTAATGTACAATACCAAAATAACCATTTACTAAAAATTACAATGTTTATACTATTTCAGATTTGCCATAAACTGAACATCGTATTTGTTAAATGATTTTCAATTCAAATTTCAAACTTCGAACTGATAAGCCATTCAATTGCATCGGCAAATGAATCAGCAATACGCGTAGGCTTCCTTGGGTATTTCGATTCAATGTTTTCAATATATTTTCCCGTTCTCACCAAAATACCCTTCATTCCCACATCCATGGCCCCAAATACATCATCATTGATGTCCTAATTAATATTTGATCCAATATAATAATCCGTTATATAATAATAATCCAAACGGAAATCGATCACAATGAATCGGACATGTTTCAAATACTTACATCGCCAATCATACAGCATTCAGCAGGTGATAATCCTTTTGGGATGGCATTATTGAAAAAGTATGGATTTGGTTTTCCTATAATTGTTGCTTTTTTTCCAGTTGAATATTCAAGACCACGTGTAAAACACCCGGGTCCAATAGCTAATCCATCACTTCTTTTGAAGTACTTTCCTTCATGAACAGCAATTAATTGACTGTTTTCTTTCATCAAAATTCTGAAGAAAAAAAAAAACAAAACAAAAACGCATATTTAGACGTCTTTTTATTTAGTAACGGATAGAGTTTTCATTTCAAACTGACCGAAATGCCTTATTCATGCATTCATATTCGAATTTATCCGGTGCCAATCCAACAACAACCGAATCTTCATCACCCACCACAACATTATTATTTGTTGGTGATGTTTCATAATTCGCTATAAAATCACGTTTTGCACCTTCAGACAGCAAATAAAATGGTTTCAATTGTTTGAATTGGACAAACTGGACAGCAGCTGATAAAGATGTAAACATATCATCTTTGGTTATTGATGAAAAACCAATGCGATGCAAACGATTCAATAAAGTTTCCTTTGATTCTTTTGTTGTATTTGTTACAAATCGAAATTGAACACTATTTATGGATCGCAGTCTGTCAAAAAACAAAATGATCATTTATACATCACCGTCACATAGCATAAGCTATTTTGTATGAAAATGTGAAATTTATTGATCAATTTGGAAATTTACTTTTGGAGAGCTTCAATAGCATTCGATGTTGGCTCATCGTCCGTATGTATTGTACCGCTCAAATCAATAAGAATAGCTTTAATTTTCGATGTGCTCTGCATTCTAATGGGATTTTATGGCCACAATCTAAAACCAATAATTCTGCAGACAATTTATCAATTTCACTTTGAAATGTTATTGTAGTTCATTGGTGTGGTTAATTATCATAGGAAAACTGAATGTCGGCGTTTTTAATTTCATCTGATAAAGAAGATAATATGTTTTTTTTCAATAACATTTGAACACAATTTGACAAGCAGTTATACCAACTTCATAGTAATGAAAATTCATATGTTAAATACAAATGTCAATTCATACACATTATATACCTTGTGTATACACAGGGAGACATAAAATACAACAACAAATAAACACGAATAAGAACAAATATTCACCGAGAAAGTTTTGTGATGCGCTCGATTTTCATATTTTAAGTTGATTTATATTAAATGTATATTTAATGTTAGTGAATGGTGAATGATAAATGGTTTGTAAATTATTGAAATATTCAAATTTCATATATAAATGAAAAATATTTTGGAATTTGGGCAATTCATTGATTAAATCAGTGCTGTTGTTGCGTTGTATTGAGTGTTGACATAAAATTTAATGGAATCCAGAAGAATTCACTTGTTTGGTGTCTCATTTGAGTGATTGTGATCATTGAAATAAAGAAAAAATATGAGAGAAACATTGTTTTGCGTTTGTGTGCTATTCATGTAACAAAAAAAGCGTTGGATTCATATTTAATTTTTTTTTTTTATAAATACGAATAAATTTTGTCAAAATTGACGATGGCATTTTGTTTGCACAGCAGTAAAGCACCCTTGAAAATGAATCTTTAGAATGCGGAAACGATTCGCAAATTAAACACAACCGGAGAATATTTGCTATAATCCGAGGAAAGCCTGACCATTTCAAGAAGATCTTCATTCATTTCAATCAATTAAAATTGTTGAACGTTTCATTCATGAATCGGATAAGGCTAATTAAATATTTTTCTTCTCTTTCATTCATACATTTTCTACCGTGAGATTAATTAAACTTTTGCGCCACGAACAATGTTAAAACATCTATACGCTATTTTTATTTACCCGTATATCGCAAGCGTTCTCTTTTTTTTCAACTTATAACGTTTATCAAAGATGTTACTGACCAAAGAAAAATGTCTTTTTTCTCTGCCTTTCTCCTTCTCTCTCTTGCATTCATCCAACTATAATAGAGTTTTAGATCTGATGTGTTTTCTACTTTGCATATGAAAGACAAAGTGCGATGAACGATAATCTCGGCAACTGAAACTGATTGGAGATTCTTTCTCGGCATGCAGACGCATTCAATTGATTATTTTGGAACAATCTTTCGTTTTTCACTATCAAAAAGCATCCGATTTGGGCAATGGATTTAACAAAAAACAATGGACAAATCGACAGCAATTTACGGCCAAGCGATTTACAACGTTTATCGGAATGGATTCATTGTATTTGTGTTGTGACATTTGACCTGGAATTGGGACAAGCGATGGAGGTTGGTTGGTTGAATGTATATTTTCTATGGAATGATGCTTCTTGATTTTTTTTTTTGTATTTTTTTTTTTTTTTTTGAAAAATCCGCTATTTCCGTGATTTTTTGATAGGCAATTTATCCACCATCGGTTGAACTGTCGGAAAAAGAGAAATTGAACATTTGTTATTTGGCATTTCCTGATTCGAATTCGGGTTGTATTGGGGACACACAATTTCATATTCGATTACGTGTTGCGCCAGGCACAAAAAATACTCTATTAAATAGTGATTTACAGAGATTTAGTCTGCAATGTATAACTGTGCAACGTCCTGACCTTGGTCATTATTGGGGTTTCGTTTATTTTCGACAAATGAAAGATACTTCATTACCACGTGGCTATTTTCAAAAGGTATGTCACGGCTTAGACATTTGACAACCACATTTGAAATTGAAATTTTTTTTAATCTGTTTCCCTTTACAGAGTGTTATTCTATTAACTCGTTTGCCATTTATCAATCTATATAACGAAGTGTTGGCATTGATTGCACCGAAATATTTTGATGGTGGTGAACATATTTTGAATTCCGTGTGTCAAGATATAAGTAATTGGCCTACATTACAGGCCGGTGAATGTATTCAATTGCCACTATTGGGTACCATATTTCAAACATACATTCCAAGTTTGACATCGGCCAATTTGCAGCAACCATCTTCAATGCCAACAAATCAAAAAACAGAACCGACAGCATCGAGCACAAATGATGACAAAAGCCTTGAAACAACTCCAGTCAAAGAGAATAACAGCCAGCAATTCGATCAAAGTCAAGCATCAAAATGCATTGTTGTTCAATCTCGCGAAAATATTTTAGATAGTTACAAACAATCAAAGGAATTATTATTAGCTCAAAATGTTAAATTAAATTTGGATTCACCATGTGATAGTCCATTAAATTCGATGAAAGCTATTGGTGCCAATAATCTGAATGATAATTATGATGTTGAAGATGTTGATTCGGATGAAGAGTCAGAAGGAAATAGCATTAACATTCTTAATAATAGGTAATGAACATGGACAATAATCACTCGCCTTCCATAATGACAATAATTATTATTATTCAATTAAATATTTTTCAAAACATTTGACATATATTGATTTCAGTGATATTAAATTAAATGAATCAGTCAATACTCAATCAAAATATGGTGAAAATATTGAACGGCCCCCGGAAATGGTATCATCATTGACAAAAACACCAATTGTTCTACCATCTGTACATGAAATTGATGTCTTTCGTAGTTTATATTCGGTTTTATCATATACACATTTATTGTGGGAATTGGTTGTAACTGCTGAGCCAATCGTTGTAATGGCTACATCGCCCAGTGATTGCTCGCACATGGTTCAATCTTTAATGAGGTACGTTTTTATCAAAAATTTCATCAATTATCATCGGTTTTATGTTGTCATCGATTATTTTAGTTTGATAGCCCCATTGCCTTATGCCGCCGAAGCACGTCCATATTTTACAATTCATGATAGCGAATTTAAGGAGTTTACACAACGTCAACAAGGACCTGTACCAATCATTTTAGGCGTAACAAATCCATTTTTTTCAAAAACATTGCAGCACTGGCCACATCTCATTCGCATGTCAGACAATAATAATGGTAAACATACATAATCAATTAATGGTCGCGGAACTTGGAATCGGAAATGAATAAAATCAATATCGATATTATTTTAGGATCAAATTACAATTCAAATGGAACAAACAATTCATCGGGCATGCTAAGCCAACAAGGCTTACGAAAATTGAAAATTTTTACAAAAATTCTCGATACACCGCCCGGTGTTTATACACAGTACAAACCATATTTGCAAAAAGACAAAACAATCATACGAAATTTATTGGCTGGTGTTAAGAAGCAACGGCCAGCCGAAGTACAATCAGCCATATTGCGACGTCATTTATTAGAATTAACACAAAGTTTTATGATACCACTTGAACGATATATGGCATCATTGATGCCATTACAAAAGGATATATCAGCATTTCGGGCTGCACCAACACCAAACCATTTCAAACAAGACTGCTTTTTGGCGACACTTGAACAATCTGGTCCACATTTGACGTCACCATTGAAAGGAGATTGGTCGGGACTATATAAACGATTCTTTCGATCGCCAAATTTTCTTGATTGGTATGAACATCGCTATCGCGAATTGACCCAAACTCTACAACATTTACAGATGCAGGCGCTCTCTAATACGGTAAAATTTAATCAATTTAAAATATCGTGTGGCGCGTTCAAGATTGTAATTTTGTTTTTATTTTGCAGAATTTGAAGCAATGGGTTGTCGGCAAACATGAGGTTGAAATTGTTGACATGATTTTGAAGGTGAAACAAAAATTGAAAATTTGCAATCAAATTTCGATTGATGGTTTACCACAAGCGATTATTGCACAAAATGAAATAACACGCAAACAATTGCATCGACATTTAGAAGATATGAAACGTTTTTTGCCGGATGATTTGAATAAAATAATGAACAGCTAATGAAAGTGAAAATATCTATGAAAAGATCTGAAATAAAAATTGTAAAAAAAGAAAAGCGGCGAAGAAACCTTGTTTTCCAGACAATGAGCAATTTGATTGTCACTTTAATGTGTATATGTTTTGTATTCATGTGTAGAAATTGTCTTTTAGCCAAATCATCTATCGGATCGGATGCCAATTAAACAAAGATGAATAAATTTTTACTTTTTATTGAATGATGTTTTTATTTTTCTTGCTTTTAGCATTATTGGAAGCTGATTTATTTAAAAATTGGGACAACATTTTTGGTTGATGGTGAGGTTATACATTAAATTTATTGCTTTTGATGGCTGGAAATGGTCGAAAACGAAGGATCTGATATCAAGTATATTTGGTGTATGGAGCTATGAAACCATAATCCTCTTGTTTGAAAGCAGATAATTCTTCTACTTAAAAACATCTCCTTCTTCTCGACGAACACGCAACAGAATTTTCGGTTTTCACATTTTCTTGCATCTGAAACGGAATCCACGTTACAATTTACTCGATTCTTTGTTATTCCACGATATATGATTGTAAAAATAATTACCTCAGGCCGTGGTAACATCTCAATCGATGTTATGGCCAAAAATATCAAAATAGCTCCAATTAACAAAAAACTTAAGCAGCGCATCTTTTCTAACTCTTTTATCTGGCACGGAGACTTAAAACTTGATTCTAAAAACTTCACTGAATTCCAGACGACAATAGAATAATTTTATGCAAACGATTTACGCAGACTTTCAAACGATGAATAACAACAGAACACAATTCGATCTAGAATATATTTATAATTTCGGCAAAAAAATCATGATTCGCATAAATTCAATGTTCCAGACGAATAACTAACAGACATTTGGAGAAACAAACAATTGTTTTTCAAAAAATATTTTGTTAATGTTCAGGATTTCAATGGAACGCACATTAATCGTTGCTCAGGCATATCCGAAAACAAGATACATTGACTTGATGCGTAGAAATTTCGGTCAGTTAAGACGATACCCACTGGAAAATATATTCATTAATTTGAATGAATTTGCTTCGAAAAGAAGATACCGAATCTCCTGTATATTTTTTGTCCATATTTTTACACAAAGTTAAAGATCTGTTTGGGCATAGAAAGTCAAAATATTATTATTATTGCATTCATCAACCGGAAATGCTATTCTTTTCGTCAGTGATCTGTGATAAATAACAAGAATTAATGATAATAATCGAATAGAGTCATTCAACCGATGACGGTATTGGCTCAATATTCGCATGTAAATCTAATTGGCAGACGGTGTGTAGCCGTCACAGCAAACAGCATAAGCTTGCTTTTTATGTATGCAAGACTATGAGGAGCTGAGCTGATTGAGCCAGTGGCTCAGAGCCACCACAGCATAGGCTGCAAACGCGTAAACTATGAAATATATAATATTTTTTATTGAATGAGATTTATTGTAAAATATCATTTGTTTCACATGTGACGTCCTGTCAAGTGGTGTACGGCAGCAGATTTAATCTATCGCTCTTCACAAAGGGCAAAGGCTTGGGTTAAATAATATTATATGCTATTAGCGCTTTCTTATCTTTTTTTCATTTTAAATTGGTTATATTAAAAATGGTTTATTTGAATTGCATCATACGTTTCTCACAAGTCAGGTTGGCCGAGCGGTCTAAGGCGCCAGATTTAAGCTCTGGTTCTCGAAAGAGAGCGTGGGTTCGAACCCCACACCTGACATACTTTTTTTTATTCAAACTGTCAACCGAGAGGAGTCATCGAAGTCAATATTTTATTATTTGAGGGGTTTTCTATTCATTATGAACAACGCTACGCAAGTAACAAAAATCAATGAATGACATGTGCGAAGACAGTAATGGCTTCATTTATTTTTTGATTCTACAAATTCATTTCGACCCAT
>GL501541.1:173162-199223 GCA_000149185.1 Mayetiola destructor
ACATATCACCTCTTTACCAAAGTATCAAACTTAATTAACCGAACGACGCATATTTTTCTCATTAATGAATTCCAATTAAGCGCCATTCTGAGAAATAATTAAAATAAAATTTAATAAAATTGTTTTTCCGCATAAAAGACTTTCGATTAATTGAATATTAGGTGGAATGTTGAAAATAACAATCAATAAGAGCTATGTGATGTTAATTAACTATCAAAACAAATAGTTATTAAACAAACACATTATATTCCATATTAAACGCTATCATCTTCATTCGCATTCTTGAATCCAATATTCACAGAGAGCCTGATGAATTGAATAATATTTCATTAACAGCAAAAATAGAGATAGTTTTAGAAAATACATCCCTGCACTGATTCCTTACTTTCGAAAATCTAATCTGAATGATTGTTTTAGATTATTATTATATCATAAAATTAATTTCTAAAAATAATAATCAAAATTGAGCCTTAATTGCATTTGTAATTTTTTTTTTTTAATTAACTAGAAATTTGAGATAACTAGTTAAAAATTAATAAAATTCAAGTTAAATAGTGTTTGCCACATATCACCTCCCATGTAAAAATAAATATTGAGTTGATGCCTTTTGATGTCTTTCTCACACTAAATATGACCAATTTAAAAACAAAAACTCGAATCATATTGGTAGGCACTTATATGATGATTTTGAAAAATGGCATTAATGCGCAATAAAACGATTATTTAGAATATTTGAATGAAAAGAAACGCGAATGGCAAATTTTGTATCCCGGTGTAATTATATTGGTCGTTGGCGATTTCAATACAGGCCATTTCCAAATTGAATCATTCAAACCAGTAGTTCCTACCAATTTTAAACCGGAATGGATGAAATTTTTTTTAGAATCGATGGAAAAGAATGCGAGACAAGTTAATCATGTGTACCATACACAATATGGCCACGTTTTAGAATTTGCATTTATTCCGAAAAAAATTTCAGTTATTTGCGGTAAGGCACCGTTGGTTATATTACCGGTAGCCAAGCACCATGAACCGGTGGTCATTATCATGCGTGGCCTTAAAACATTGTAATTATTTGTCATAAGTTTAGGTTACTTATTTCGTATTTGAATAATGTTTAATATATATGAAACTAAACAGCATCAAAAAATTACTGAACAGACCATTGATCACATTGACCTATCTGAATTAAAAAATAAATTTGGCAATCTATCATGACATCATAAAAGCTAGTATAAGAATTGTTTGTTTTTGTTTTTGTGTTTTCTTTTTTCTATATAGGAAAACCAGAAAGCTATGATTCTGTCGTGCATAGCGATAAATTCGGATATCAGATGAATGTGATCCGCAATGTCAATTTAAAAAAATACACTAAGGAGCGCGCCAATCAATCGACATGGGACGCGCCAATTAAGCGACATAGAAACTGCAAGAATTTTGTTAGACGCTCACTTCCCCGGGAACATAAATCCAGAGGAGGTAGAACTACAAACTCGAACCTACGACCACTCAAACTTTCCGGAAAATTATCAGGCCAGATTGAATTTGTAATTGAGCCAAAATGCAGGATTTAGTGGGTTTTTTTTAGATTTTATGAGATTCTATTAGGATTCTTTGGGATTTCATCAGGTATTTTGGAAAGCGTAAGGATTTCCAATGTTACTTCCTGATTTGGAAACCACCAACTGTTTTCCACAGAGTGTAAATCTTGGTTTCAGTGGATTTTTAGGAATTTTTTGAGGTTCCATAGGATCTCACCACGAATTTCTGAGATTTTATCAGGCTTGATAAAAAGTGTGATATTTTTTCATGATAGTTCCTATTTTGGGAGCTACCAGCTGTGCTCCACGGGGCCGAAATCCAGGATTTAGTGGATTTTGAAGGATGTAGGATAGTTTTAGTGGGTTTTGAAGGACATTATGAATCTTTGATATATTTTTTTGAATTTCTCGAAATTTCCAAAAAAAACGTGTTTTCAATTCGGATCGATTACAAAAGACGAGTTTTTGATATCACTCTAACGTTTGGTACGACCGGTGGTGCATATTTTTGAATCCGATACGATCGAATTCTGCCTTGTTTTTTCTGATTTTATTTTCATCAAACATTTTATTGATTCCACAGAGAATTGAAATAATTGTAATCGTTTTTTAGTTTTTAATTTTTTTAATGTTTTATTTTTTTAATCACATCGAATTGTTTTCCTGCAGTCAACCAAAGTTAAGAAGCCTTAATGGAACAGTCTATCCATGCTGATCAAAATGATCATTTCAATATGAAATGTCATTTAGATATTAAAAAGAATATAAACGAATCTCATTGTTTTTTTTTCTTTTCGAAGGCTCGTGTCTCTGGATGATAAATGATAAATAACGAAAAAATAAATGAAATAAAACAATCGAGAAAAAGAATTGCAATCAGTTCAGGAGAAAACGTTTGGATAAATCGAAAATCGAAAATCAAGTAAAAGAGAGCCCATTTTATTTTATAATAATGATAATATTTTTTAATTAGATATTCAAAGAAGCAAAACTAATATCAGATATCAAAATGCATAGTTAAGTAAAATAAGCTTCGAACTACTCAAAATCATATGATTTGCTTTCAATAAACTGTAATAATTATGATTTTGATATTTTAAAAAAAAATTGCAATTAAATTCGAAGAATTGATTAGGTTCGAACCCCACACCTGA
Organism: Mayetiola destructor; assembly: GCA_000149185.1. Classification (NCBI taxonomy): domain Eukaryota; kingdom Metazoa; phylum Arthropoda; class Insecta; order Diptera; family Cecidomyiidae; genus Mayetiola; species Mayetiola destructor. The sequence continues at coordinate 175,858 of GL501541.1, forward strand.
CATACTTTTTTTTATTCAAACTGTCAACCGAAAGGAATCACCGAATGTTCAAATATTGACGGCTTTTCATCCATTTTATTTATTTTTCAATAAATTATATCGAAATGTTGCTAAAACATAAAGGATTTCAACATTTTGACAAGAAACAGCAGCTTTGGTTTTTAACATCACACCACGCTTTAGAATTTAATAAGTTGATAAGTCATTTTTGAATTTATTTTACAAAATAAAAGCGCTCGTTGCGAACATGAATTATTCGGTGCTGCCAGTCACGATATGGTGTCGCATTTATGAATTAAAAATGAGCGCACAAAAGATGTGTTCCGTCAGTCACCACCGTTTAATGTACAATGACCATAAAACTTCACACATACATTTGAATGTACACCGAGTCTTCGAACGTTTTGTATCTTATATTGATAGCAGCCAAGCATTTCATTCGTGCATGTGCGTTTCTGTAGCACACAGGTTTCCAATACACACAATACACAATACACAATTGAGAGCCATTTACAAATTCGAATCGCAGACACACAAAGCGTTAAACTCAAACTGCTTGGTGTTCGTTTGTCTTTTGTTTATTTGTTTGTTGTTCTTTTTTTTCTTGCTGCCTCTCTCACTGTCGTATTATCGTTTTTGCGGTGCATTTCACAAATCAAAGAGTTCTCAAAGTAGTTTTTTTGAAGCGCTACTGCTGCTATTGCATTTTTTTTACATCATACAAAGTAAGTAAAAAAAAAATGAATATAAATTTGTTCGATTTATGATATTCAAACGTTTGCTATTGTTTAGATTAGTGAATTTTATTTGATTTCAATTAAAATATTAATTTAAAGCTAAAATAGTTTCGGGTGCATTCGATAAATCAATTCAGAAATACATAATTTGTTGAATAAGCGCCGTGAAAGTGACTCAAATCCTTTTTCTTTTCATAAATTTGTTCATGTTTTTGTTTTGATATTAATTTTGGTTGAGAGTTTAGTGACACATAAAAATTCCAAGAATTTGTCAATTTGAATTATTTATCCAATTTGCCGCACGATGTACCAAATGACCGATCACTATGAGTATTCGGAATCAAATTTTGCAATTACGTTCTGCAAAAATGATAAAATAAACAATTTTTCCCGAAAATATTATGAATTTTGGGTTAACTATTGATGGCACAATGTGAAGCAAGAGATTAAAAGAAAACAAAGATTTCAAATTCATTTGTAAAAACATTTCAATATGTCAAAAATAAAATTGAAATGAAATGAATTTTGCACGTGTCCATCAGACACACAAAGGAAATTAGAGAAAGAGTCATAGATGGAATGAAGAGAACTGGAAAAAGAACAAAAATGAGTCGGAGTATTTGTATGCTGATTGATGAATTTTTCAAAGCAATCTCTCATCATAAAATTGTTGAAGTTTTTCCTTCTTCTTATTCTTCTTTTTCTTCTCTTCATCAACATCATTTTACTTAGCTTAGTGCAATTTATTTATTTTAATATTTATTTCCAACATATTCTTTCTTTTGCTCCCTCTCTTCCTTCGTTCTTTGTGCCGTTTTTGTGAGCGTTCTGCGAATGGCATTATTGTTGTTGTCGATATTCCGTATGACTGTTTAGTTCAGATGTTATGGTGGTGATTTATGTTGAAATGTAATATTCTCAATTCTGAGCTCTGAATCACTATTTCACAATCGTATACAGGTGAAATGCATCAGTTTACACATTAGTTTATATCAATTTTCATACCTGAACTAGAAGAAATACCATTTGTTGATATATTTTTTTTTTTGTGTATCTACTCAATGTTGAATTTGTTATTTGCAGTTTGACTGAACGCAAAAAAAAAGAATAAAAACTCTAGAAAAAGAAGATAAACGATTCCGAAAAAGTTTTACAATTTAGTTGAACAAAATGAGTGCCACCCTGGATAACGCAAACAACCGAACCAACAACGATAATGATGTTGGCGATGCATTAGGAGGATTGATAAGGTATTTATTTATTTATTTATTTTTTCAATCCATTTTCATTGTTTTTGTTTCGTTTGATCGCCGTTTTAATTTATTTTCATGAAAACAAAAACAGCAATTTTAATTAATCGAAAATGTTTCGCATCGATTTCCATTTTGGCCGCTATTAGTACGTTTATGTGCATTATTATGCTATTAGTTGTATACACAGAGATCTAAAATAGTATTTTTTTAATATTCATCTGATATACTGATGTCAGATGTTAGTTCTATACAAATTTGCCTAAACAGAAGCGGACATGTGTTCTACCAATATTTGGGATTTGTGTAGCACTTGATAGAGTATTTTTCCCGCGTTTTCTAGGCAAATAAGGCAAATCCGTGTCGATATATCGATGACTGTCAAAAATACTGTTGCAGGTCTCTATGTGCGTATATATGTAATATGCATTATTATTATCGATTCGTCCTTCATTTGAATTGCTTATGTCAAATATTCGTGCTGTTTCGCTGCACATGAACAGCATTGGAAAATTGAAATTGAAGAACAAAAAAAAACAAAAAACAAAAAAGAAGAACGAAAACAAAGCAGAAACGCATTTGTTAAAATTTTGCTAATTTTAAAGAAAAACAATGACTAACTATGTAACGATGCATCCATATTTATTTTTGTTGGTATTTCATTGAAGCACGAATAATTCACATTTGGCGCGAGTAGCTCGTATGCCAGTTGAACGTTATGCATCTGAATATAATATGAAGCATAATAGACGCGGTTTGGCCATCATATTCAATCATGAATACTTTGAAATAATGTCGTTGAAAGCAAGAACCGGCACAAATGTTGACTGTGAAAATCTACGAAATACATTGCAACGTCTCGATTTTGATGTGTCTGTGCATAAGGACTTTACATTTCAGCAAATCCAACAAAGAATCGAAGATTGTAAGTGTGCCGACAATGGCATTGGCATGCAATGCTCAAAGTCACATGTTGACGGTCATGGTCATTATCATTATTATTATTTTTATTATTTATTTGAATTTGTTTCAGTGTCAAAAGCGGATCATTCCGAGCATGATTGTATATTGATAGCAATTTTATCACATGGTGAATTGGGTTACATTTATGCTAAGGACACACATTACAAATTGGAATCAATTTGGGGCAATTTCACAGCACCAAAATGTCCAACACTAGCTGGTAAACCAAAATTATTTTTCATCCAAGCATGTCAAGGTGACCGTTTGGATGGTGGCATTCATCTATCCAATCGCACTGAAACTGATAGCAGCGAAGGTCCATCACAACAAACTTATAAAATTCCAGTTCATGCTGATTTTCTGATCGCTTATTCAACTATTCCGGGTATGTGATTATTATCAATTACATAACGTGTAGCGAAATGTCATTTCAAAAATCTTGAAATTCTAAATGTTTTCGATTTTTTTTTTATTTTTTTTTGATTTTATTTTACTTGTGTGTGATTAATTTTTCAGGTTATTATTCATGGCGAAACACCACCAAGGGTTCGTGGTTTATGCAGTGTTTATGCCAAGAATTGGACCAAAATGGCAAAAAATATGACATTCTTACACTGTTAACATTTGTTTGCCAACGTGTTGCCATCGATTTTGAATCGAATACACCAGACAATCCGATTATGCATCAACAAAAGCAAATTCCATGCATTACAACAATGTTAACTCGATTGTTACGTTTCCATGAAAAATAAATAGCTGCGGTGCGTTGAATTTTGGCCAGCAGCTTCGATGGAAATTCAACACAATCATTGCCATTTGACCGAATTCTTTTCGAAACTTTTCATCATTTCTTCTTTTTTTTCCTCCAATTTTCTTTTTGCCTTTTTCCGGGCCACAAACAAAACAAGCGAACAAAATAAGAGAAATATTGTGATATGCATCAAACTCATATTGACACATTGCTGCCACATGCATTCAATCACCAATCACCTCAATGACCATGAAAACACAATTGTATATTTTCCATTTTGTGTTTGATTACATGGATTCCTGGGGGGAATTTCATGGTCTTTATCTGATGAGCACATTTCATGGTCTTTATCTGATGAGCATGCTTTTTATCACCCTGAATTCCCGAATGGAAATTACAGAATCTTCGAATGACACAAATTTTACAATAGAGAAAAAAGCACATCGACTTAGTATAGTTAAATGAATAACCAAAATTTAGATATTTTTCGATACATTTTTTTCCTTCCTCTCTACTTCTTCGCTTCAATTGTATTAACCATCGAAAAATTTATTTTCGAACCGTTTTCAAATTAGATTTTAGAAACTTTGTATTGTATCTGCGAATACGCCATAGATTAAGCGAACAAATTTTTCATATTGTTCCGTAGATGAATTCATTTTTTTCTATAAAAATAAATAAATAAAGAAATAAAACATTAGAAGAATATTTTGAAATTTATTTGTTTGGATCATTTTGGTTGCTGGCATATTGGTTCACAAAACAGAAATGGTCCTTTTATAGAGACTTTACTGTAACAGAACTTCTGAAATTGATCATTATTACTTTTTCTCATTCAAAATAAATGCGCTTATTTTGTTTGATATTAGTGCTGCCAGTCACGATATGGTGTCGCATTTACGAATTGAAAATTAGTGCTCCAAAGATGTGTTCCATTAGTTTTTAGTCACCACCGTTCCAATGTATGATGAGAATACAACTACATACATATTTGAATTGTATGATGAGTTTTGCTCTTTTCATCCTAAAAAAATTATTATTTTCTATTTCGTCTTCGATATTCATTTAAAAAAATTTCTAAGCCATCGTTCACTTAAAGACACAGCATTCATTTATTGATTTTATTTCAAAATTGTTGGATATACGATTTCGATCTGTCTACACTTAGTAGATATGAAATAAATGAAACACAAAAAAAATAAATCTAAATTGAATAGAATTGAGTTGCCGTAGATGATTGTAATTCGATTTGTCCCATTTTGAATTGTAATTTTTGTAAAAATTTCAATAGAGCTTCCGATTGATGAGTGTCTGGATTTTCCAAATTCGGTTCAAGATCACGAACAGCTTTCAATCTTTGCTGTAATGTTGATGACAATTGCGATTGGGATGACAGAACCGGACTCCATAATGGAAGTAATTTAATTAAAATTGTGCAGCGCGTTTCCTTTAATGCTTCCAATAAATTAATAAAATGCAAATTCACCATTTCAGACATCTGCGTTCAAGAGAAGGAGAAAGAGAAAAAGGAATTCAATTAAAACATTGAAAAATGTTGCGATTGAAGTTTGTTACGAAAAAAAAAAAATAATAAATAAATAATATATATGCAAAACAAACCACTTTTGATGATGAAACAAGCGATAAAATGGATGGAGTCACTTTCCCCCAAAATTCTATTAAAATGCTCATTGTTATGTTATGTGGTTCGGATGATGGAGCCTGCAAATAAGAAATTTGCTCCAAATACACTGACCATAATTGACACAGCGTAAAAGCATGGAAAAGCGACGACATATGCAAAACGGATGTTGATGTTTTTGATTGTTCAACAAAACCGGCAAAAATCACTTGAATATGATCGGCTATGTGACAACTGGCTTCTTGTGGTATTGGTTGAGCAACTGTATGGCCAGTATTTTGCATATGATAATGAACAGCAGCACCATGCTGACCAAGTTCACCACCCTTTCGTGCCATTAATGATGTATGAGTTAAAGCACCCAATAAAAGCCATGACAATATCCGCATATGACTAATACATTCAGAAAATTCTTTTGGTCCTTGTTGAATTGATGACGGTGAATTATATAGCCATGGTAAATATCTTGCAATGCTTTTGTTATCACGTGAATTTCCGCGTGACATTTCTAATGCTAAATATTGTGCAATAGCTCCTTTCAATACACCACCCAATGTATCCTCATTCAAATCGTTTGAATTCTTGAAATTTTTTATTTTGTTCAATGTATGAAAATCGGCTAAGAAATCGAGTGTATCGTTCAAATATTGGCGCATGCAATCTGTTGCATATGATGCCGTAGTGACCCCCTGTTCAGGTAGATCCGGAACAATACCTTTTGGTAATTTACCACCAGCATCTTCCAATAAAAATCCAACCATCAACAGCAAATTATTGTCCGGAATGTTTGTTTTAAATTTCAACGCTTGAACAAGTTCAAACATCAATTGACGGCACAATTGATGTTTATCACGCTCCTTTGAAAAAGCTTTTACACTTAAACTGCAAATATCGCTGAGTACTTTGTATTGAAGCGTTGAATGCTGAACACAATGGCTGATCACTTTGCAAAATGGATCCAAAATACTCTATGGAAAAAAGAAGATAATTTTTTTTTTCATTTTTTTTTCATTCTCATACGGTAGAACAACAAAATCTATTTGGCACCTACTTTACTAATGGAGGGAATTTTGAGCGCACCAACCATTATGTGCAGCAAATAATCTGGATCATCTAAATTGCTCAATACAAGAACCAATCGCCGGAACAATGTTTCAATGTCTTGATTAACTTGATTCCATGTTACAGTAGTGATATTTGTATCTAATAGAATGAAGCCCAAATATTCGCCCATATTTCGTAGAATGATTGGTAATGTTTCCACTGGAAGAGTCTTTTTCGAATTCAATGACTCAACAAGCAAGTGAATGGGAATCGTTGGACCTAATTCATTGAAATCATGTAATGCACGTGCTATGCTTTTGAAATACTTTTTTCGTTGTCGTTCTGAAGAAATGAATGAGATACAAAAAAAAATAATAATAATGAATGAATAAAAACTGATCATAAACAAACAATGATTCCAAACGGAAATTACCACGAATTTGTGTGGAAAACATCTGATAAAAAATTCCATTTGGTGCAAGTTGATGTAAAACACAGCGAATAAATTGATTTGCAACGGATTGTGAACCGCCTGGTAAATGAGTAGGATTTTCATATTGCCATGGGAATTTGGTGTGACTTGCGAATCTACAATTTCAAAATGTATGACGATATCAAAAAGTATTTTCCGAAAAAATTGATTTTTAACTGACTTTGAAACAGTGGTCAACACTTCTGGAAGAAATGGTGCTGCTAGAGATGGTTCACGATGAATAAATGTATTCAAAATTATTATCATAATGCCAATTTCTTCATCATTATATTCTTCGAGCTCGGCTCCGCATTCAGAGCATCGATGGCATATTTTATCCTCCTTATTTGTGGCGGATGCAGTCGTCTAAAAAAATTGCAAGAAAATCGAAAAAAAAAAAGAAAAAAATAATATCTTAGTAATTCCATTTCAATGAAGAATGATGGATTGTATGCTTTCGAATGTACCGATTTCTGTCCATTTTGCGTATGCTGACCACCTGAATGAGCCATATTCTCAGAATCGGATTCATAAGCTGGTGGAGGCCATGAGCCAGCATATTTAGTTCGGCTATCTGGAATGGATTGTGAATCCACAGCAAATGGACCGGCTTTCCGTAATCTTTGTCGTTGTGTCAACATTGATTCATCTTTTTGTTGATTTGATTGAGCAATAGTTCCAGCAATTGCATTCAAAACCGTTCCTTGCATATCATTTGTTGGGGACTCGAAGGCTGCTTGTTTGGTCAATCTACGGGGTGAATTCGCTTGACTACTCTGTGTTACGTCATTTCCCGTACTCTGTAATATAACAATGGACTTTAAAGTCTTTGACTTAAATGAAATTAAAAAAAAAAGAAGATAAATGAAATTCGTTGCCACCTCTGATTTTTCAAATGAGCTTTCCTGTTTCAAATGGCTGATATCACTAATTGACAGCACTTCGCGAACTTTATCGGCAAGTGAAACTATTCCATCTTTTGCATGCTGACCGATGGGGAGCAATCGTTCCGGTGTCGGAAATTCTAATTGTGTAACACTTGTTGGCGATAATAAACCATCGAACGATCCCTGTGTTTGAATTGATGCATTTGGTAAGGTTGGCGTTGGTAGAGGATTTGGCATAATGCTCATTTTTGATAAAGGTGATTCCGGTGAACCGATTTCAAATATTTTATCGATAACTTTATTAGCTGGTTTGCTGGCAATCGATTTATTGTCTTCATTTGAGGTTTGTGAAATTGGTGTTGTTGATGGTGTTAAACTCGGTTCGACTACACGTTTTTGACGGCCCAAAGTTCGTGGTGTCGGCGATACAGATGTTTGCTCAATCCAATTTGAATCTGCAAAATACAAAATATTCAATTATCATTTCGTAATAATAATGAAAAAATGTTTATCGTAAAAACTCACTTGGTCCCACTGTGATTTGTTTTGTAGAAGAGGATAAAGAAGTATCGGCTATTGTTGTTACCATTGCTGAACATCTGACATTATCCACTTCAGACGTTTCGTTGATTTCTTGTTTTTCCGTTTTTTGTTCCGATTCTGATGCTGATTTAACACTATTATCACCTTGTTGAACTACAATTGCTCGTTGGACAGTCACTTGTTGGTTAACAACTGTTTTTTCTGTGATCGTTGGTGCTTGTGGTGTCATAAATATTGATGGTGTGACCATCATTCGAACACCTTCTTGCACGCTACATTTTGTCACAATTTTCGTTGAATCAGCAACAATGCTTTTGTGCACATTTCGATCTAAACTATTCAATTTTGTAAATAATCGTGAAGTTTTTTTTGTATCTGGTTTTTCTTCTTGTCGCTCGGCAACACTTAGAGTAGACAAAGCAACCTGAGCTGTTGCTAAGTTAGCGGTTGTAACTTTGCCTTTGAGTTGATCGGATTTAAGGGGTTGTGCGATTTCATCAAAATTAACACATTCATCAAATGAACCGGCAGCGCTGTTATGTAGCGTACTTTCAGATAAATCACTTTCGGGTATTGCTACCAATTCAGATTCCGTATCATCCGCATCCAAGCTCGAATCATGATACTTTCGATTAAATGATGGCACAGATTTTTGTGTATATAAATTTGGTTTTGGTTTGGCCGTTGTTCCACTGGTGCCTTCGGATCCAATGAATGGACTTATTGGTGGTGTAGACTCATCACGTTCAATATCTCGATCTCCTAGTCCGCTCAAAGATGGTTGGCTCATGTCTCTAGATCGTGATGGCATCTCCATCACAACAGTTGCCGGTATTCGTTTACAACGATGGAATTGAGCCTCCAATGAATTTAATATTATTCGAATGAGATGATTTACGTTTGTGTTGAGTGGCGGTTGTGTGTAACCATACTACATAAAAAAAAAAAAAGTAAAAGAAATAAACTGATGGGCTTGGCTTGATCATATGCAAATTATTTACTTTGTATAAAATAACTTCAACAGCCATAAGCCAATTTTTGCGGATATGTGGTTCTAGGCGCCACAATGAATATGAATAGATTATATTATGACTTGATTCAGAGTTTGCACTGCAAACATTTGCTGGGCTCGGTGAAAAAAGAAGTGTATGAATAACTGGTTCGAGTATATGGGCGCCCATATCATAATTTTGGTCCAACATTTGTGGCAAATTAGATAGAAATGCATTGAAAACAACCGAATTTCTGAAAGAGGGGGAAAGAAAACACGATAATATTAATCATAATTTGTTGTACAATTTGAATTTTATATATTATTGATATACACACCTTAATCGAAATGGTGCTATATGAAACATTTTATCAATTGGACTGTATCCCAATAACAGATACAAATGCCGCATAACTATTGTCTGTGAACGTAAAATTAATTTATCTTCGGGAATTTCCGTATTTGGCGCAATTGGATAGGCTTGATCATGACGCGATAAAAATTGCATGAACAAAAATATCAGCAAATGAATTGTTTCCTTGTCGGATTCTTCAATGTCAATGACACGATGCAAACAATTTGCGATGTATGGATCTTCTGCTGGTCCTCCAAACGAATGCACATGAAAATCTGTTATTTTGTCATTTTGGAATGGTGTGAAAAAAATTTCATATTTTAATTCTATTTAAAGTAAAATGGGACTGATGAATGATTGGCAAGCGAATGGCAAATTTTGAGAAATGATTTGAATAATATTATCGAAAAAAATATATGGTGAAAATAATATTAAATTGCATGCATCTGTGTATTATAAAAACAGGACACATAATATAAATAACCTAAAGGTAAATGGAGTACTAGACAAATGAAACACTAAATCTACTCAAATTTATATGAATCCATTTGAATTCAATAGAAACAGAATGCTGAATTACAAAATTGAACATGCAACAACTTGCCACTGAATATCGATCATAAACAGAGTCAGCGTTCATCTTCTGCACATTTGTGAATTTTGTGATTTTTAGAAGATGGGGAAAACACTTCAATACGCAACATGAAACATTTAAAAAGGGCAACATACCAGGTTTGTTGTTTACATATTGATTTTAAATCAATCGTACAAAAATCCATATAAATTCATTAAACACATTCAGGTCACATCAATCAATCAATTATTATTATAATAAATATTTGTCATATTTATTTGAAACAGCACAATGTGAAAATTAAATAACAAATATTTTGTTGTTTGTTTTTTTTTTCAATGTCTAAAGTGGGAACGGGGTATAGTTGATCGAATCCCGATCGGTACAAATTACAATTTGACATCGAATGAATGGTAATGGTTTACAGAACTAAAGAAATGTAGAACATTGACAAACTAAGAACAAATCGAATTTTTTATATACAGAAATGCCTTTTTTCCAATCAGAGAATATGAAGAATATGGTTCAGCCCATTGATCTATTTAAAACACAAATGAATGCCAATATTGTCCTGGTGTTTGGCCTCAGTCAGGCAACATTAAATTTTTCAAAACGATGACAATTTTCATAGACGAAAACTAAAATGCACACTGCACACCATTGATTAAAGGAACAGAAACAATACAGAAGGACAGACAATGAGATTGTTCTTTTTTGTCGATTTTGATCCACAAAACGAATGGGAATGAGTTAAATTTTGTGTGAGTGTTGACATGACATTCGACTGGAACGGACTTTTTTCGATTTTTTTTTTATTTATTTATTTTTTATTTTTTCTATCAAAATGAATTTCGTTGATGGAAATTGGATAATTGGATTAATGCATGCTTTACGACCTACCTTGCGCCCCCATATTACTCAAAAATGTTGTACCAGTTTGGTATTGTTTTTCACTCAAGATAATTGGTGTTGTTGGTGTGGTGCCAGCTGAAGATGATTGTGGCTGTGTTATGTGCAAAGGATGATGTAAATAATGTAATGGATGATAGTGATGATACGCGGATTGTGTATGGGAGGCGCTGCCGATGTGCAAATGATGCTGAACATGACTGTGGGTATGACCGATATTGCTAGAAGCTACATTAGCAGAATTAGCGTTACTTGAACCAGATAAAAACTGACCCAAACCAAAACGTGAACTTTTTCGCTTGAGAATCGGTGCCGATATTTGACGATTATATACTTTTTCTGTAAATCAATAGATTCAAAAACAACAAATTATCTCTGTAAATGAAATGAATGAAAATTTGCAGCATTTTGCATTGAATTACCGATCTTTGAATCCTGTCGCGGTGGAATGATACTGGCTGGTGCTGACATTGTACGTTTGTATGGCCATTTTGTACCAAATGATGCGCTTAACGTTTTTGCCATGCTGCATGTTGTGTCTGATTGCGTTAAAGCTTCGCGTGCTTTGCTTATTTTTGTCAATAGTGCATCACTACCCGTTTCCGAATTTCGAAGATCTCGTAAATATGGTATGTCACCGGTTCTCTCTAAGCTAATTTGAGCTTCAACAAATAATGTATCAAAACGATTTAAAAAGAAGTCCCACGATAACACCTTACGATCCGATAATGAATTATGTAATTGATATAAAGACTGTAAAACAACAGGCCGATCAACGATAAATAAATCGAATTGTGATTCCAAACAAAATAACAATGAATTAATTGCTTTATCATGGATCGTTCCAAGATATAGTGTTGATCGTTGTGCCACATAAACGCTTATGTCATCCATGCTTGCAATTAAATAACAAAATGCTGTTGCTAAGGCTGTCTGTAAACCAACTTCTGATCGAATTGGTGTTGAATCCATGAAACGCGTTATTACTGTTACACGTTCAACGGCCGAAAATCGAACTCTCCAATCGGGATCATGGAATGCTTCTTGAATTGTTCGCCAGAATACATCCGAACCCAATGGTAATGTTATGCAGTGCAACAATAATGGAACACCGGCCGATGCAATGTGCGAATGTTCGGCATTGCACAAATTCCATAAGCTATGTTATACGAAACATTTTACATATTTATTTATTTATTTTTATTTTTATTTTAATTTTTTCATTTCAATTGATTCAGTTTTCAAACATACTTCTTAATGAGCAGGTTCTCTTGACACCAAATAAAGAATCCCCGATGATTTTTAGCTGCCTCCGACAATGCATCCCCATGCAACGCTAACACATTCAAACATTGAAGCATAAAATATAGAATATCTGGTTTTTCGATATTTGGCAATTCAACTAGTAATTGTTGAATGTATTGTAATGGCTGCGGAAGTGTGTCCATTGTAAATTTAAATTTTCCAACCGATGTTTGCCAAAAATCTTCACCATCATCATCATCAATATCTTCATCTGTATTTTCATTGTCCTCAATTGTTTCGTTGATATCACTTTCGGTTTTTGCACTTAACAGTTGGGGCTTCGCCACTTGAACCGTTGCTGAAGCTTAAAACATAACAAAAAAAAACAAAAATAAAAATTTCATTCGAACGATCGTTTCGGTAAATTTGTGTGGACTGAGAAAGTGAACTTACCGGTATCAGTTTCCGTTAAAGTAACGGATCGGGCAACAGTAGAAACAACCTTTTCCGCTGGCATTATAGCCACCAAATCCAATTGCTCGGCAACTGTTTCAACGGTGGCGGTCATTATCTTAACAAAATATAGAGAGAGAGAGAGAGAAGAAAAAAAAACAAAATCGAAAAACTCAACATTTACAAAATGTCGCTAAACAATCTGATTTGCAACACTTCTTTTTTTATCAATTCAATGGTAACATTTAGTAATTACATAGATATTTGTATCAAATTGTATATGTGTACTGGATTACAAGAATATAACGTCATATTTTTATTATGAATGATTCACGCGGAAAAAAAGCCAAAAAACACATTTTCTTCTCAAACAATTCACATAAGAAATGCTATGCACAAAAACAAAAACAAAAAAACTTCTAAACGTATTAAACACCGATTCAAAATTAATTGTAAAAAATTATTTTATACAATTTGAAAGATTATTATTATTTAATGATTTAATTCAATGCTTCCATTCGGAAAGCCGTAGAATTACAAAAAAAAAAAATAAAATAAATAATAAAAAAGTCACTGGAACAAACTAAAATCGAACAATATAAAACCAAACGAAATAATGAGCGACGAATTTGCTTATTTCAAATTTTATTTTTCTCTGGTGTTAAAGTTCTCCGATGTGGTGCGTGTGTTAATTTCATGTAACTGATCCAGCCGTTTCTTCATGTTGATTCAGTTGGATGGCGCTGTTGCTATGACCATTGGGTCATCTTTATTTTTTGTCTACTTATTGGAACGTGCCTTATACCAGCCGAAAACCTTTTCCAATCAACGCCCATTTAGAGAAATATAATTTTGATATTATATGTTGGAATGTGTGTTTATATTTCGTCTGTTTCAAACTCAAAAGTGAATGCCAATCAAACAAAAGTGCTTGAAAACAGGAAGAAAAGAAAATCATTTGGATAAATTCATACAAAAAGAACAATAAACAGTTGAAACTACGAGAGAATTCCATTTGAATTATTCCCATTCCAGAAAAACAAAAATGGAACGCTAACAGAAAATAAATATCACACAAACTCGAAAAACGGACACAAAGGAGATAAGATCAAAACATGTAACTGGAAAGAGACAAACAGAGACTTGAATAAACAGTGGTGACGAACGTGTAACCGAAATTTTCATTTAAAATTGGTGGAAACAGCACACACATTTAAAAAAAAAACACACACAATTGATTTGATGCAGTCAAACAAACACAAAATGTTCATTTTAATGGGCTTTTCTTCGTTCAGACACAATCAATAGCGAAAATAGTCTAAATCTGATATACGACCATTCACAGCCGCCATTCTCTGATTCCATAGCGTTTTTTTTTTTTTGACGATGCATGAAAATCAATGGAAATGAATAAAAAACGAACGAGAAACAAAATTATGGAAAATGAAAAATAAAATAAATAGAAATGTGTACACCGATTAGAAGGAGTAAAGACAAATATTTACCCAATTGATCAGGAAATGATTTGGTCACAAGAAAGAAAAAAAGAAATCAAACATATTCAAATTTGAAATCCAGAAATGAAAAAAAAAACACGAATTCAATTGTATGATTAAAATTGAGAATCATACCGTTGACGAAAGTATCTAAGGATATACCAACCGTGTGACTTTGTTCAAAAAATATTGAATATTTTTCTTTTTCTTTTATTTCAATATTATCTAGAAAAAACGACACTTCAATCAGAATATAACGGTAAAAGAAAACTTTTTAGGTATGTACAAGAAATTTGGAAAAATTTCACAGCAAATAAACGGCACAATGAATGAATTATAATATGGAAATAGCCAACATATGTAGAAATGAAAATCTCACACGGAATTCTGAGTTTTTTATCGGATGGAAGACGAAACAGTCAAAGATGAAATGAGACGAAAAATTATAAATTTATAACTATTATTATTTATGATAAGTATAAGTGATAACACTATCAAACCAGTTTCAAACAATGGACGGACATTGAAAAATCATCGAACAGAAAATTGTAAGCCATTAATCATTTGAAATGGAAAAACCGAAAGAAAAAACAAACATTTTTTTATTACAACATCGATAACAACAAATGAATTTCGGAAAATTTCTGATGTTTTTTCTGTTGCTTTTCTTATTAATTTTTTTGTTTTTTGTTTTGTTTGAACAATTGAACAAAGTACCTCGTCTGTGGCATGAATAAATCGAGCTAGCTCAGTTTCACAACCGCGTTCAGAAATCTAAAGGATATACACATGAAAGAAAATATTGAAACCGATAATAAAATATCCAATTGTCTTAAGTCGAAGGGATTATGTTTTCCTTCTGCTTCTGTTATCGACCTTTTCGTAAGCAGAACTTTTGTTTTTAATCAAGATCTATGGGCTATGGGCCATCAAAATGAAATGCTTTTTTATGCAGCTATTTGTTGCTGATTAGCAAGAAGAACTATTTCCTAGACGAATAATTAAATAATCTTTTCTAGGGAATAATATAACAAAAAAAAATAATATAAAACAAATCCGAAAATTAAATGTTAAAATTTTTTCTGGAGGTTTAGAATGCAAAAATAAGAACCCAAGTATAGAACAGAAAATGTTATGCAAAATTGTTTTATGTTGGTTTGTGTGTTCCATTTCATTTGATTTTAATTAATTTTTAATTTATCTTGATGTTTATCATTCTGCAATGTCTTTGGGCGAATTCGTTTCGTCGTTTTGTTGGATCTGTGTTGGCTTCATATGTTTCAAAATTGAATGCAATTCACAAAATACTAAAAAAAAAAAAATATGAAAAATTTCATCGACATATACATACAGAACAAACAGCTGGCATATGAACAAGAACACCGCCCACGGAATGGGGTTCAGGTTGTGGTACAGCTATCGGAACTGGCCCTGCGAATTAAATTCAATAAAATGCAATGCAAAAAGAATATTGAGCGTTAGTAGATTCAAACAAACAAAAATAAACGAATTTTCATAAAATCGAACTTTACTTTTTTTACGGTATCATTTCAAGCTTCAAACACATCTCCAAAATGAACGAAAAATTAAATTTCAATTTTTTTATTGAATATATAAATTAATTCGACTGAAATTATTGTTGCTGTTCAAATTCTATGTTTGGATTGGTATTTTCCATATTTTTGTGTATTAATTTTTTTTTTCTTACAAAGTGAATGGAATCAACTGGTCTACATCTGAACTATTAAGAAATTTGGTCATATTTGGCAAGTATGATATTGGTGAAAAAACATTATGCAATTTGAAAATTTCTACCAGAAAGTATGATCATGAATCGAAACATGCATGCTCAACAATCCTCTCCAAGAATATTCAAGTTTGAAAATCCTGCCGCAGTGTGTTACTATTGTCATCAACTAAACTACGGGAATAAATATGTCTATCTTATTTTCGATTTATCATAATCAAAAATTCGCATATGCTTATGCATTCAATTGGGGTGGTGTCGGTTGCGTGTGATTGAATACTGTTTACTGTATACGTTTTTAAACTAAATCATGTGCTACGTTTAATTGTGTGAAATAATTCGTAATCGATGAAAAATTAAATGAAATAAAACAATCGAGAAAAAGAATCGCAATCAGTTCAAGAGAAAACGCTTGGATAAATCGAGAATCGAAAATCAAGCAAAAGAGAACGAAGATTCGAGCACAAAAGAGAGCCCATTTTATTTTATAATAATGATAATATTTTTTAATTAGATATTCAAAAAAGCAAAACTAATATCAGATATCAAAATGCATAGCTAAGTAAAATAAGCTCTAAAAATAAGCTTCGAACTACTCAAAATCATATGGTTTGCTTTCAATAAGCTGTAATAATTATGATTTCAGTATTTAAAAAACAATTGCAATTGAATTCGAAGGCGGAAGAAAATTCAAAGAATAAATTTAATGCAGAGAATATGTTTAGATGCGTCATTCACCTGCCATAATAATAATTTTTCCTGCATCGTCTAAACTAGGTGGCATTCTCCACAAATCTTAAAATTGTTTTTTTTTTCGGATTTTTTTTTAAATGGATTTCATTGTATGTGTGTATGTGTGTGTGTGTGTGGTTTTTATTAAGATATTTTTTTTCGGTTTTTGTATTGTTTTTGTTTGAGCAGTTTGGTTTTCGCGTAATAAAAAGGAGAGGAGTTTATATTAGATTAGTTAGGATCGAATGATCCGTACCAAATTTCAAAATTGTATAATAAAATTTATAACTTACCACCAAATCCCAATGGTAAAGCAATTGGCAATGGTGCCATTGCTAATGAAACATCACGATCACGTGATTTATCTGAATCTGGTGGACTTTTTCGGGCTGGTTTCTCTTCTTCGATCACCTGTTTTACGGGTGACTGTACAAAAAATGTTTTAATTTAATTTGAAAATTGCGAAACCGAATATAAATCAATAGATCACTCACATCCGGTGGTCTTATTGGATTATCTGGTGCCATAAATTGTACTAACTTTGTGGACAATTGGTGCCACATAACAGATGCCTCACAATATGCACATTCTGTTACTTGTTTTACTTTAATAGCACATACATGACTGCCAACACCGACACGGGCTGCAGTTACCATGCATTTCATTAAACGGCACACATTTTCACATACTTGTGTGTGAATACCCATATGCTGTTCAACATCTTGTAATTCCAATTGTTTCAATAGAATGTCCAACATAAAAATGCAACATGTTAAATTATGTTCGGAATCGGTTGAAAATTCGGCATTTTTGGAATTTGGTGCCTCTTCATCTGACATTGCTGACGTATGACTGGATTCATCTTCAACAACGGGTGCTATGCAAAAAAATGAAAAAATTAAAAAAAAAACTAATGCGATCAACAAAAAATCGATCAACGAATGTTCAAATTTCGCTTACAAATTGAGCTGCGTCGGGGTGGCTGAGGTACAATTTCCTTATCTGTTGATAGTTGTTTACCGTCATTGCTAAACGATTTACTAATTTCATGTTGAACACCATGTTTCATAATACGAACGCCATCACCAAACATATCAAACAATTGCGGCAATGGAATCAATATTTCCAATTTACTAATTACTTGCAGCCAATGTAATGCTTGCTGTTGCACTTTGGCCGTTGTTTTTTCAAATCGAATCGCAACAAAATTATACATTGTTTTTGGATCAAAGCCTAACGGTGACATTTCTGCATCTAAAATTTTACTCAATACCACTTTTAATTCAGTCAATTCTTTTTCGGGTACATCATTTGTAATGGCTTCCATCCAATGCGGCATTACAACATCCCAAATTTCGGCTGTAATCACTTCATACGGAACTAAACAAATTAAACGTTGTAAACCTTCTTTTAAATGGCTTGTACGAAAGGCCAATGTATCCCAGTGTCCACCGACTCGTGCATATTCCGGTGGATGTGGTAATAAACAGGAAATAAATTCCTTATAATGACTTGTACAAATATCTTTTAACCAACCGCATACATGTTCGGTTTTTAATTTTTCAATTGTACTTTCGATTTCACCGTCACTTGAATATGCAGTTACATGGAACCAATGAAATAACATTGATAATAAACGACCAAGAATTTCAACAGGTGTTGTAGCTGTTGGTGTACATCGGCCCACCAACAACCATATCCCATAACGACCTAATAATTGTCTTTCATCTAATGAAATATTATCGGGTGGTCCATGATATGGAAATGTTGTTTTTAAGTCACTTGAATCACGGCCTGGTTCAAAATTTAATGGTTTTGCTTCACGTAATAAACTTATAACTGCTTCAACCATATAAGTTTGCATTTCTGGATCCATTTGCCAAGCTGGTGGAAGGCTTTTATGCCATATATGATCTCCACCACGACGAATATTATGACGATTTCCGTGACATTGTGAACAATATCGAATCGGATGATTTCCATTATAACTGGCGCATTCCGTTGAAAAACAAATCGAAATCGCTGATTTATCCGTTGAACGGCAATTCTGAGAAAGAAGAAGAAGAAGAAAAAAAATTAAATTATTTGTTTAGTTCGAGAGCTTGTTGATGTTCGACATTCAACATTTGATATCCTCACCTTATTTTCACAAATCATCGAAACTTGTGCCATCGGATGCAAAATATCGCCAAATATTTGATTTGGATTTTCACGATGAATTTCATTTGCACATTCAATGCATAAATATAATGGTGGAGGAGAATCGGGCGCATACGTTATACTTATATTATGATCATAACAGACTTTTGTTGCTTCAGCGTTACCTGCATTCGGGCATAATTCACGTTGACAAACAAATGGAATCAAATCATCTGAAAATTGTCGGATATTACGTACAATGAGTTGAAAATATGAACATAGAGTGTTTCCAAATGGCATATTTCCTAACTTACTGGTAAATTTAAACAAAAGGCCACGCCTATCAAATAGATTTGCATTAAATGCGGGCCAATAATAAAATAATAATTTAGCAGCCGATGAACGTGATTGAGCCGTACCGTAGGCAATGACACAAAGTAAATCTTTGGCTACATTTTGTTTGAGTGCCATCAAACATTCCAGCAATTGACAGTGATGTGCTGGATTATTTGAATATTGAAATACCAACATAATAACCGATGATACTGATTGACATGAATGACATTCTTGATCATCATAACTACTTTGACGTGTTATTGTAAATGGTAAAATGTAAAAACACAATGAATTGATAATTTCTTGGTGTAACGATGACGGTAAAACGGAAATAGCTGAGGCCACAAGATACGGTATATTATCGATGAGATCCTTATCAAGAAATGGTAAAATACATCCCAAGCATTGGAGAACCGCTTTGCCAAAAACTAAACAATACAAATTGCCATCCTTATTATTCATTAAACTGTTTGCTATTTTTTTCCATTCATTTGCATCTAGAAATTCAGAGCCGAAAGCTTACCATTTAATCCAATTTGAATGTTTGATGCAACATCCAAAAGCATGGCTAACGCATTGTAAAGATTTCCATATTCAAGATTTGGATAAGCAGACATTCGCATATGATCCTGTGATGGATCTTTTATCATTTGATGCGGTGAACTGGGCACATCTTTCAAGACAGCTATTCAACGCGTTTGCAAATCGAAAAAAAAAAATAAAGGAAATCAATTAATTGAATTTTGATGGAATAATGAGGTCATGTCTCATCAAATGGCTTACTTAAAAAAGTTTGTGAAAAATATTTAATTGTATTGGCGATGTCAATACCGGACGGCGCTGGTAAAACATTATGCAATAAACGCAGATGATAATCGTGCAAACAACGAAGTTTTGCTTGGACTGGAAAGAAAAAAGAAAAATATTTTACGTCAAAAAATTTCCATCCAAAAATAACGAATATAAATTTGAAACTCACAAGCTGCGGCACGAGTGCCCATATTAATGAGCTGAATTTTAAAACTGCCCGTCATACGAATAACTTTTTGATTTTAACCTAGCGTCAATACGGTATCAATTGAGATTTTATGCTCAATCGAATCGTTACGTAACTATGTCAACTATTAATTTTAATTTCAACGAAAACATAATCGTTTCGAAATGCAAAACGTCATTTTGTTAGCTCAATTATAAAAGACACTTTTGGATTTTATTCGAATTATTAAGAAACAAATTGTTTACGGTATTCTTGTCAAAAATAGCTGAGCACAGAAAGTTACACAGAAAATTTCGCACTCTTAACATTCGTTTATGTATTGCCAATGGATAATCTCTCTCTCTCTCTTCTTAATTTTTGAGCCAGAGAAAGAGACAAAAAAAAAAAAAAAAAAAGAACAGAAGGAAAAATAAACACAGACGAATCTAAACCAAAATGAAAAATTATCTTTGATTTATTGAAATTGAAAATAATTGGCAATGAACTTGATATTAGTTAAATGCACGTTAAGTTAATTTCATCCCATTTTTCAGTGATTGAATTCGATAATTATAATATAAAAAAAAATGTACTTTTCTTTCTCGTTTGCATTGATACCACCCTCATTAAATGTCAACACATGAATATGTCGGCTACAGGCTCTTTGCTTCTTACATTTTTTTCTTCACATCTCAGCGAACAAAAGCTGAAGCAATGGAGAAAAAAATCGATATTGAGGATGGATGCAACGGTATGCTGTTAAAGATGGCTACATATATATCAAAGCTATATAGTATGTGGACCATTCACAGTTTCCCCTACTTTGGACATGTGCGACACAACGATATTTCTCTCCCTTTGTCTTTTTAACAAATCAGCTGATGCTCTGGATTTGAAATCGTTCAACGAAGGAGCAAATGTACCAGCATACGAATGTAGACCGAGGTTCACAAATATGCACCAAAAACAATTTGGGTGGATTTTGTATTTTGCCGCTTCGAATTTCGATGCGTAACAATTTTGTTGATAAACACATTCATACCACGTGATAATGCATATGCGGCTTCTTTTCGATTCAACGCATATATTTGTGTGTATAATAGGCAAAAATGGGTCAAAATGTATCTAATTTCATAGGGTGTAGTATAAAGTGATGCTTTCAAATAAAAGATTGATTTGTGATGAACATTCTTAGCAGTTGACATCAGAACTTGTTAAAAATGATACTGGATTAGTCATGTCGTACAGTTTCACTGCAATTAAATCTTCATAATGCGCTCGCGTTTTGAATATCAAAGGCATTCTATACTGCTGGATATTTATAAATTCAACGAATGGGGTGTTTCGTAAATCATCGAAAGCTATAGAATTCGCCAAAATACATTGAAAAGTTCTGAAAAAATTATTCCCGAGGCTGTGCGAGGATGAACATTGCGCTTTTATTTTTGCCTATTTATCAAAACAAATGGTTTTTTTTAGTGACTAACATTTTCATTGATTATAGCTAAGACAAGGAGAAATCAGCCACCTTCGATGCAACAAACAGTTTAAAAATAAACAAAAAAACAACAGTTAACAGATTTGTCGCATGAATTTCTTGTGTACAAAATAAAATTCATTGATTATTATTTGTATTGTTTCGTGGAAGGTCTGAGTGGAACTGTTATCCAACAATTTTTTGTAGAAAAACATTCATTACTTGCTTTTGAAAATTATTTATTTTTTCAATTTTTTTTCTTTTAACTACAATGAATTAGTTAAGTCTGTTTCATTTTCGTTGTCGACCTGAGATTGCTCTTCACATTTAGTTTCACATTTGGACTCCTCTTTTTCTTGTGATTTCTGTTCCGAGGACTCTTCATCTTTATCTGATTCAGCCTCACTGCCATTCGACTCATTTTCCTGACTATCCGAATTGACCTGATTTTGGTTTGGTTTTCTAATTTTGTTATGTTTTTTCTTTTTCAAACGTTTGGCTCGTTTTTTCGCTGTTTTTTCTTCCGATAACTTACGATTTTGTTCTAATTTATTTCGAAATGCATCATCAAGTTCTTCCTGCAATAAAAAAATTCAAATTAAAATTAAAATCAGTTTGTTTGTTAAATACTTTTCGGTTCATTGAACATGCGTTATTTACCTGTACGCTTTTCTGTTGAATTTGCTTTTGTCTGGCATATTCTTTTCGTCTCAAATGTCTATAAACATGAAATTCACCGCTTCCGGCCCCAGCACTGGAACCCATAACATTTCGAACAAATGATGGTGTTTCACTATATGAATCTTTTTCCGCTTTTTTATACAATTTCGGTATAATCACTTCTTTTTGCTGAAAAATGAATGTAAATTGTTTATTTTCCATTTATTATTCAAATGTCATCACTCGTAAATACTTACCGGGTTGCTCATTAATTTTTGTAGTTTAATGCGTTGTACATCTGTTACAGAGCGGACTACAAATTTCGGTTTTTCTGCATTTTTATCTTTATCTTTGGATTTTTCTTCCGCTGAATCCATTTTATGTTAAAAATATTTAATTCGCAATAATTTTTGATAATGTTTCTTCCCCATATATGTTTTGTTATGAGATGTCAAACGTTTACATTGACGTTTGTAATTTTTAGTTCATGCATACACATACATACGATTATATCCAATGGATGAAATTTAAACGCAAATCGAATGAATTTCATTATTAATGCTGATGGAGTTAATGATTAAGGAACAAAGTTAAAATTGCTCTCATTCAAAATAAAAGTGTTTGTTTCGTTTGATATCAGTTGCGAACATGAATTATTCGGTGCTGCCAGTCACGATATGGTGTCTCATTTATGAATTAAAAATTGAGCGCACAAAAGCTGTGTTCCCTCAGTCATCACCGTTTAATCTACAATTACAATACAACTTCACGCATTTATTCGAATTCAAAATACATCAAGTCTTCGAACGTTTTATTTCTTGCATCGATAGATTTTTTTCTTTTTCTGCTGCCTTCTCACTGTCGATTCATTGTTTTTGCGGTGCACTTCACAAATCAAGGAGTTTTCAAAGCATCTCCTCTGCTGCTATTGCATTGATTAACATTATACAAAATGAGTAAATAAAACTAATATAATTTTGTTAAAAA
>GL501541.1:211065-230061 GCA_000149185.1 Mayetiola destructor
GCAAACAACGATGAAAACAACAACGTTTGTGAGTGTGTTGAGCACGTGTTCGAATGTGTTCATCTGTCGTTATGTTTGCCACTCAATAGATTTGTTATTTGTTGTGATTGCCGCTGTTGGTTATCAATTTCATGTTTGATTTTATTCATTTTTTGTTGCTCAATAACATTGGTAATGTCAGATGGGTCGATTGGTGTTATCTGTTTTGGATTGATTATATTATTATTATTTCTCAGTCAGTTAGTAAATGAACAAAAGATCCCAAACGACGAAATGAATGATCGACTGTGAATTTCGCGAAACTTACTGGAACCCAATGGATTTCCATAAAAAATTTAAATTAATCATTATTCTTAAATTTTGTTTGCATCACATTAGTCGCGCAAACAAAATAATTCACAAACTGATAACAAACTCAATTCATTATTCTGATTATAGTAATTATTTGTTTTTCGTTCTATTTTTCGATTAGTCGCCGTTGGAGAGGTTATTGACGCAATATTATTTTCATTAATCAATATAGTTTATCTCTGGTTGGGCTCTGTTTTGTATTGAAGTGCTATAAAAAATTGTTTTTCGACACATGTGTCTCAGCACAAAACTCAAATAGGCTGGTCGAACTAAAATACCAAAAAGAGCTGTGAATAATTGAATACCACAATGAATACCGAATACATATTTTACACAAACAAATGCCAGACTACAAAGTTTTGTATTCAAATCCAGTTTATAACGAAATTCACTCAAGGCAGACGAATTAAATAGCGTTTTAGTCTCGTGAGCACGTGCTTGAAGCAATGAGAGAAGAGAAGAAAAAACAACTAACATGTAACAAGTTTGGGATTGATTAAGCGTCACGCCATCTCTTTCAATCTTTTAAAACCAAGTAAATGCCAACCAAGTAATCTGGCGGAGAGTAAGCACAACTGTCAAATAAATTCGTTTTCAGCATCGAATGATGAGGTTAAATTATTATTATTGAATTATCATTAATATTCAATACTAAAATTGAAATGATTGGGTTGAATAACTACAGTGTCTGTAAAATCTGTAATGAAAAATGAATGAATGAAACGTATGCGTCCATTTTTGAGCTTGTGTCCATTTTTATTCCATTTGCCATATTCATAATAAATTTCACATTACAATAAGTTTTAAGCGACGATTTATTTGAATAAATGCATGAAA
This sequence comes from Mayetiola destructor, assembly GCA_000149185.1. Lineage (NCBI taxonomy): Eukaryota > Metazoa > Arthropoda > Insecta > Diptera > Cecidomyiidae > Mayetiola > Mayetiola destructor. The sequence continues at coordinate 212,254 of GL501541.1, forward strand.
TCCTAGAAATCATAAAATTTGAATATTGAACTCAGAACAATACCATAAAATCCTGAAGATCCTGATGAAATTCCATGAAATCTCAAAAAGATCCCTAAAAACCCAATATAAGTAGGATTTAGACTCCGTGGAGCACAGCTGGTGGCTTCTTAACTAGGAAGCATCATGGGAATTTATCACAATTTCCATCAGACCTGATGAAATCCCAGAAATTCCCATTAATATCCTATCGGACCTCAAAAAAAATCCCTAAAAATCCACTAAAACCAGGATTAGGACTCCGTGGAGCACTGCTGGTGGTTTTTAAATTAAGAAATATCATGAAAAATTCATAAAAATTCTTAAATTTTCATAAAGCCTAATGAAATCTCAAAAATTTCTAATAAAAACCCATAAAATTTCAAAAAAGTCCCAAAAAATCCACTAAAACTTGGATTTGTACTCCGTGGAGTACAGCTGGTGCTTTCCCAATATTACTAGACACTATTGCCGGCCAAAATCTATCTAAATTCTAATTTGGGAATCGATTGCAAAACTGGAAGTTAGTTAAAAAGTGATAAGAAGAAAAAAAAAACACCAAATGTAGTAATGCACCTTGTGGTGCATAAAAACGCTGTAGATCAGCAAACAGTGACCGTGTATCGAATGGACATTGAGCCATTAGGTGAGTGAATAAAAATTAATCATTATTTTTTCACAATTCAACATTATAACAGCCGTTTTTGTTGTTTTCTATAGATATGCATCTTACCATTTGCCGATCGTTCCGATGAACACCACATTTGAGGCAGTATATTTGGTAAGCATCAAAATGTGATTTTAAAATGAATTGAAAATATGATTTCTTTTTCTTCTTTGTTGTTTATTTTATTCATATACAGTGTATGTGGTTGGACTGAACCGATGCATGGGTTTCTGCGTTGCAATCTCGCTTGCGGCTAGTATAGACGAACTGATAGTCAATAGACAGTTAAATTGATCGCTATTATTGTTGCTTCAACAAGGAATAGACAACGTTTAATGTTTAACAATTGGTTGGTCGGCTTATTTATGGGACGAGAAGCTGCCAATATCCTTTCTAATGATGGTACCGACTAGGTGTTAGCTTCTACAGTGTAATCCACGCACATTTACTTGTGTTAACGTTTTTGAAGAATTGAGAAATATTTTTCAAAAATTATAAAACAAAACAAAATAAAAATGCCTGTAGTTGTTATTTTACAATCGAAAAAATTGGTACCCGACGAATGAATACGTGATGAAATAATATTGATGACCAGCCGATTGAAGATACAATGAAAATCACTCAAAATTTGGAATAAACCTTAATTGGTCAAAATGGCCTGAATTGAAGCGCTTTGATTACGGTATGAACATAAATGGAATAGAGCTAACCCTTGAACTAACTGAAAAGTTTTCTTTGGTAATTAGAAACGATGATTGTAAATTGATGTCTATTCCACTACTCGAAAACCTCTAACACTTAATCGTATCTTTGAAGAAAAAAATAAAAATAATAATAGAAATTTATGCGACCGCTATTTTAAAGCGCTAAATAACGGTGATTGTCAAAGATTTTGGAACATTTTTTAAAATATCATTAATATTTGGATTAAATTCATGTTTGTTATTCATTTGATCATTTTGTCGATCACTTTCACAACTGTATAAAAAGTCCATCGGAAATACTTCCGTAACAACACTATTGAATGTCATTAGGATTTCATTTGATTGATTGTGACGTTTTTGTGATCCGTTAATATCATTTTCATCATGAAGCGTATCACTTTCATGTGATATCAATGTTGTACGTTCGTGGTTTCGGTGCCATTGTTGTTGTTGTTGTTGTTGTTGTTGGTATCGCTGTTGTCGATATATCTCCCTGTCCCTGTCCATCTGAGCATTTTCATAATAAATTGAAGTGCCCAATTGCTGTAATTTCTTGAATATATCCCGGCGATTGAGTGCATTCCCTTGTTTTTTGAATTGTTCATTTTGTTTAAGTTTTGATCGTGAGCGTGACATACGATATGCGGTTAATTTTCTGCACCTTTGCATTGAAAACATACATTTCCGACAGATTTGTTGGCGGTTTGGGTTCCTCACAATTGATTTACCACAACGACGACATGCTTCAACCGTTGTTGTGTCCGGTGATACTGGCCGATCCAATTCGATTACAGTAGATTGTGGTTGCATGTAATTGAAATCTGTGTCGCTTACATTATTATCCTTCTGACGATTCGGATAATATAGGTATTTTTTCAAACGGTCACGCAATGTTCGAATAATATTATTTACATCAACATTTTCGATATTTTCTTCATCATCACTGATCACAACCAGGTCCTCGATACATCCATCGCCTAATCGAATAAAACGAAGCAAAAAGGAAAAATAATTAATTTCGTTTCAATTTTACTTTTCGTTGCACTCGATTCTTATAATTTGTAATATTTGTCCGTCTGTCCGTTTATGTGTGTGTGTGTGTCTGCTTGGGCATTGTAACAATGCGCGGTACACACCACACAATTATTATTATTATTATGCGAACAGCTGCACAATGTTATTGTGTCTCGTGAGCACGCGACATCAATCCAAAACCATTCAATCCAATGTGGTTTCGAATGAAATAAAATAACATTCTGTTTTTACTGTTGATCGCATTTACACATATATTCGAATTCAACTTACCATTTGTTTTATTTGTTGCAATTGTTGCAGATACAGTTGATGATGTTGATTCATTATTGCTATCGTCATTGTTTTTCTTTTGCATTGAATACCAATTGATCAGCCAATTATTGCAGTCATAACATACGAATTTATCATCATTTAGCGGTCGCATTTTATATTTTTCACTAATCACATCGATCATATTTGGTCCGCACCGTGGCTCATGGATATTTATTATTAACGTTGTATAACTGCCACAAATGAAACAAACTCTTTTTTGGGGCCGTTGAACATCTGACTGGTCGGGACTTGGCTGATTTGTTGAAAAATTTTCACAATTATTTGAAGACATTGTTGGCTTGCCGTCAGTTGTTTTGTTTTTAATAAAAAAAATTGCTTCAGATTGAACACTTAATCGGTTAAATGAATGAATGAACTTTGAATAAATTTGGTTTGGATCGTCGTCAATTTACTATCACAATTCTTTGGGAATGTTTGGAAAAATGTTTAATGAGAAATAAATCTTCACACTCAATAGATGCACTTCAGTTCGAATCCATGCTAAGACTGATGAACCAATTTTTTTCTTTCTCGAATGTCTTCAAAACTAAACGAATCAAATAGTCCCGTAAAAGAACAAACAAAGCAACGGTATCAATAGCAGCAGCATCAAAACCATAATAACAAAAACATAAATGAACCAGCATAAGGGTAACTCTAAATCGAACTTTATTCTTTTATACATGAAGACATGCTGCATTTTACATTTGTATTTGTATACTTGTGTATGGATGAAATCGTAAAAAAGAACGGCAAATTATTTATTTTATACATATATGAGGGAGCGTGTATATGTGCGTATGCGTATGCATATGTTTACCATGAGCCCACATGCTGCAAGGAATATGGTAAATTACATTTTATGGCCGTTAGTTAAATGTATGTGTGTTATTGAAAATATAAACAGGCATCCGATGTAAAGACTACTCCATTTCGTTTTAAACATTTTTCAAATACAATGAAACACTGGAAAATAAAAACGTGTTAAAATTGAGCGGTTGTTATTGACTACGGCTGTGCACCTTTAAAATTATATTAATTGTTGTGTATACATTTTTAAAGAAGATATGAAATAACCGAAAACTATCGATATTCTGGGTATCGGAAATCCTCCTATTGAAAATAAACACTGTCGTACATAAATGTGATATATTTAATATCCTTTTTAGAAAAAAGAAAAAAATAATCTATCTCGTCAATGCTTGTTACCATTTTATTTGATATGATTTTCCTTTCTCTCTCTCTCTCTCTCTCTGCTCTTTTGGCGCTTCTTTTTCGTTTCCATCTGTGAGCTGGATGAGAGTCTTGCAATGCATTTTTCCATTCAATTCATCTATTTTGATCCATACGTCTTAATGATTCTTTTATCATTTTTGGTTGGCATCTTTTCATTTTGAAAAATTCAATCAATGCCGGCTCGTATTTCGATTATCATTCAATTTTGAATGATGAACACTCGATTAAATGAATTTTCTATGAAATTTGTTTTGAATGAAGTGATATAGCGCGCTTCAATTTTAACCGAAATTGTAGTGAAAAATTGCGGTCCATATTGTGGAATTGCATATTGTACAGCATACAATTTGCACCATAAATCATAAGTACAACAACAATAATAATAATCGTTATGATCGAATCAAACCGCGCCATTCGCCGTTATTCTGTCACATACACACTTCAATATGTCTTGATTATAGGGGCACTCTGTCATATTATCAATCGACCTGAAAATTTTGAACATATGTACCGAAAAATGAATTTAATATTTTTTATGCTTTTGCTCATACTTCGTAAGCATTTTTTCATAAAACGACAGCATTTTTATGACAGTTCCAGTTTAATTCATCTCATTTCTTTTTAGTTTTAATCTGTTTTCGTCATTTTACGGTGTTTCTTTAATTTTTCAATCAGTATTTTTACGGTAAAATACCTCGAATCGACGAAGGATCAACAAGAATAATAGGACAAAAATAAATCTATTTTTTTTTTTGTTGAATTTTCAATTGTGGCTTCGTCTTATAATATTTCATCTTTCTCGTCTGGTACCTCTTCGTTTTCCTCTTGTTTGCCGATTGTTTTGTCATGCTTAATAATGAAACGGAAAATACGAAACGCACACTCACACATTCCATGTGATTACAAAGGTGGCAGATGGTGCGACAACAACCAAAAGATAAATTCGACGAATGATATAAAAGAGGAGAATTAAAAAAAAAAAAAAATAATAATAAAGAAAACGGAGAAATGCTTCAGCTCATTGAAATAGCGTAGAAGTTTACTTAAATCATGATTATCATCCGCTCGTTCGCTGGCACATTATAATGTAGCCCATCGAAACCGATACAGTTACTGGGGCCGATACACTCTGAACCGAAGGATATAACGGATTCAATAGAGAAAATTGTTTCATTTTTCATTTTATTATTTAACAAATGTGAATAATAAGCAAGCGTTTTCAAATCGATTTCGAGTACATTTTTTTTACCTCCGATGTATTTTTTCTATTTTCGAAATTCGTCGATCCCTTATTCACCGGAAGAAAACAAAAAATAGTTCTACCTGAACACAATGGTAGAAATTCTTTGGCCGATTGATTTAACGATTTGCAAATATTTTGAATAAGTATTGACCATTCTACCATTTAAAAGACCACCTTTTCATAGAAATTCAGGTGCAATTCCATTGCAGTCGAAATGACGAAAAGAAAAGCGACATAAAAAACAATATGGATTGACATTTAATACAAATACCCGAACAAAGGAATAAAAACCAGAATGCAAACAGAAAAGGTAATTAGCATAAATGCAAATTATCAGATCACTCTGAGCCATTTTCAGAAAAGATATGCTGTAAATTGAAATGGAAGATAATAAATGCGAAAAAAAAACAATTAAAATATGCTCTTTATGCACCGAAACACATTTCTTTTCGATTTTGAACGATTCTATGAGTACACCATAGCCTTAAAAAAATTGTCCGACAGATCTCGGAATACTGCTGCTTATTGATGGCCAAATAATGATGAAAAGTTCTCGATTTCTCGGAATAAAAACAAAGATAGAACAGAACATGCTTTACGAAATTAGGTAATTTTTTTTTTGAATTTATTTTTTTTTTTTTGTGAAAAAATATTGTTTGTTTCCTTTATTCGGTGAATTCCAAATTACAATAATAAAAAATCATTTGAAACATTGCTTTAAACGCATTTCTGCAACTATTATCTAAGTTTCTAGATTTTCCGTTGACATCAGTAATGCCGTTCGTACTAAGCTCGGTACCTGGTTGGCACAATTCAGTAATGAATAGGCAAAACGATGGTCGACTGTTTTTTTTTCTTTTTTTCTTTTTTTTTTGATCTCGCTGTCACAAGGCTGTGAACCATTGACCTGCATACAAATGTGGTGCTCTTCCGTGAATGATAAAACCTATTAATACTTCGCTTTTTTTGTTTCATTTTTGAAAATCGACATTAAACTTTTATATTTCGAAGTAAAATCGGCCTATAGTTCTTAGTCCGATATTTGCTTAGGCGATGCTGATAACACACAGGTATAACTGTAACTGTTCCTTTTCTTCTTCCTTTCCTAAGTTTGTTCAAAATAATAAAATCTTTATATTCGTCAATAAGCCGCCGGCCTGTGTTGCCGAATGAATGATCGGAATGATCGCTGCAATAGTTGCGAACTAACACAATAAATTATTTAAATGGAGAAAAAAAATCTCAATGCAACATACTATAATCGCCGGAATTTTCTCAGCTACATTACTATGCCGTCGGTTTTGATACAATAATAATAATAATAATAATAATAATGATAATTCATGTGCATCAAACAGTATTAAGTTAAATACAATCAAAAGTAGCATTTCAAAATTTAAACTTCCTTCTAAACACGTTCGATTCCAATTGTAAATCCTTTGGCTGTTAAAACACCTCGACATTTGATGTGGACTTGGTAACGTGATGCCCAGATCGGTGTGAATGATTCAATTAATTTACTGTCCAATTCGCTGAATGTTTGATTCGATACAATCACTGCAAAAACGAAAAAAAAAGTCGAAATTAACCATGAAAAATGATCGTCTAAAGAGTTCTTGATTTCAAAAACCATACCTTCCGAATCACTGTGGGTGAGCAGTTGAATATCATTTTTGTTACAAAATTCTTGCATTGCCGGTGGCACCACACAACATGCACTCAAATTGATTTGTGCAATGGTCGGTTTAATGCGACACGATTGATACAAATCGATCAATGTGTCTGTATCCAAATCAGCAATTCCCAATTGACATACGCGTTTATCATCTGCATAAGGTTCCAAAACTTGCCACAATTGTTTCAATTCATGTACGGCATTTTCGTTGTGGCTCCAGGATAAATCTGTTTCTTTAGATAGAGATAATGGGCCACGTCCATTTGATGTACCATTTGCTTTACCATTTGTTTCTTCAGTTGATTTGATTGGATGATAGGCCAAAATCAAATTGTCTAAATGATCGATTTGAAGAATATGCAATAAACTGTTGATTGCCTCATGGATATAGTCCGGATTTGATTGATTGAGAAACACTTTGGCGCCAATTTTTATGTTATTCCTTTCGAATTCGGTCACTTTGGCCAATAAATCATCATTATTTCGAGATAATATACCGGTTTTTGCATCGAATGTTGGATCCAAAAGAGTAAAATTCAGGCAGTCAAAGAGCTGTCAGTAGGAAAGAAAATACATCCATTAAAATCGATGATTTTGCATTCTAACTTCTTTTAAACATGAATCGCTGCTCCTTAAATAGATAGCTATCAATATAATCTAGTTAAAAAGTCAGAACATTTAGAACATCGATGCAATTCAATTGAAGGCAACGATCAGGCCATCGTTCAGCTTTTGAAGCTAATGCCCACACACAAACCAATTAAATTTTATGAATCGTCGTAAATGTAAATAACTTGCTCGTTAGAAAGACTGAATGTGACGCCGAAAAAAACCTTGAAAACTTTTAACGGTGATACGATGGTATAGAAATAAAATACAAAAATTTACTTACCTCTTCAGTGGTTTTTTGGCCGGCTTTCTTGTTTGCATTTAATATATTGCCCGTGCTGACGACGATTTTCTTTTTATCAGTCAACATATTGATGGATTTCAACCTTTGGTGAAAAAATGAATGGATAAATCGTCTATTCCAATCCAATAATAATCTCTGAAGAGCAAAAACAAATGCCAAAAGTAAAATAAATCATCTTATATATTATATATTTATAAATAAAAAAAAAAATCATTGAAAACGATTATTTCAAATTGGAACCGGCCCAACCGTCATTTAAAACCGTAAAATAGATAAAGATGCACACAAATATGAACACAAACTACAACCGATTGCTATTCTCAATGTATTCCATTGAAATTGAATGATAAATTATTATTATTATTATCTATTATTCGGAATTCTTGATATTTCAATTTTAACCGAAACATACTTTTCCATAGAATCAATTCAATAATAATAACACATTCAAACGTGTTGAGTAATACTCCAACAACAACAACAGTTACTACCGCTGCACGTTCATTTACAATTTGTATTTGAATGATTAAATAGAAATCGCAATTGTAAACAAATTATTGTAATCCATAAGCACGGCTCAGATCTTTCGACTAATACATGTATATTAGAGTGTTTCGAAGAATTTGTATTCAGAATCGAATGTATTTAATTTGTTTAAGTTCCGTCGATACATTATATTGTATTTTTGACATTTGTCATCATTTTAACTATTTATATTCATTAAAAATGAACTGAAGTTAATACCATATGCTATGGTATAGGTCATCACATATAAAGATATAAATGTTCATCTATTCGAAATAAAATGAAATTTTTTTATCTTGAAACCACTCGTTGTTGACGAAATTCCACAGCTCAAACATCACTATCAAGCTTGACGCTTGGAGGTCAAACATATAAATACTTGGCTATTCTTGAAGCGTTTCCATAATCTGAGCCATTTAGTTTCGAATATCATTGGTTCAAATGATTAGATAAAACTTTTCATCATCACCATTTTAGCGCATTAAAAATAAAAAGCTTTTTGACTTCCTGTTTGTTGGTAATTACAAAAAAAAGAAAGAAAAAAACACTATAAATATGAAACAACTGACTGAGACAATTCATCATTTAACCTTGATATCAATCACTTTTAAAAAATTATCATAGTGTTTTTTCTCCAAAGTTTCGGAATGGTCGTAGAGAAATGTTATTGATATTCAAACAGAACAATGCGTTCAAATTAATTCGATGTCAGTAATAAATGTTTCGTTTTTTTCGGATTAGAATGCAAACACTTGGTCGATGACTTGTGATTTTCATTCCTCACCTTTATTTTTTGTTGTCGTAAATATATATATATATTATATATGTATATTTTTAATCGATTTAGTTTTTGCGATTTTTGGTGGTAGTGGCCGATTTACGTTCTTTCACACACACACGCACGTTCTATTGAATTGTATATCTAAATGAACTTCAGTATTGTTTTTTCCTTCTCAAAACACCGCGATATACATGTAATACAATATATGAATGTGTATTTGTGTATATTTGTGGTTGTCGCCTGTATTACGTTTTATTTTAGCTATTATTCACAAGCGTTGCCTATATTTCCAAACTGATAAAACACCGAAACACGTTTCTTTTCGTTTAGCTTTTTTCTTCTTCTTCTTTTGTTTCGTATTTTCAAAGAATCCGCTGTCTCGTCGTTCCTGATACACGATCGTCCAACAACTGAGCGCTTAGACATCAAAATTGCTCATCATACCGATGGATGTACAATTTTATATCGAACAAATTTGCTTCTTTTTGTTTTTTATTCAAATATATACATACACTTTCACGAAAAATACAAACAATTTATGGATGTGTTCGAGTAAGATTAGAACAGTACAATCCAATAATAGATGAATGATTAATTCTTCCTTTTTTCTTTCATTTTCCGTATTCATTCCATTCAAAATATATGTTTATTTTGTTTTTCGTTCGAAATCGCGTTGTATGATGTATCTGACCGATGCCAAAGAACGCTCTCCTGTATATTGTTTTTGTTTTTGTTTTTTTTTTCGTTTTTAACCGCAATTTGAAAACGAAACCGAAATCATCATGACTATCAAATTGTTGATGTACTGTTGATGATTTATGCGTGCCGATTTTTCACGAGATGATGAAATAGCGAATGTTTTAATGTTGGTTTGATTCAATTTTATTGAGTATATCATTTTGACTAATAATAATCAGAATTTTTGCGGTTCAATAATCACAAAATGGGCCATTTGAATGATTTGTGGATGATTTTTTTAATTCAAAATTTTGCAATTGGTAGTATTGCATCGAATGTCCTTGATATGTAGTTCAATTATGAATCGGTTGAATGCAAAATCACGTGCAACACCATCACACAATCGATGGGAATGAACATTTATTAGAAATTTGAAAGTTGATACGTAACATTTGTTCGATGTACCATATAATTTATCATCGTTTCAATTTACTTTCTATATCTTGAATTTTTTTTTCTTTTTGAGCCTCTCGTGAAGTCATATCGATTTCTAAAAAGCATAATCGGCTCCGGTTAACAGTTTGTACTTTTCATTGCGAAACCATTGAATTCGATAAAATCAAATGCATTTTTAGTTGCGTGACAGACTATCGTTTGATAGTTGCACTGAATTCCAAAAAAATTGTCATTTTTAAAGATAATTTTGTTTTTTCTCTCTTGATTTTTAATTTATTAATATTGTGTAATATTCAGTTTATTTCGTTCTTGCGTTAAAAATGACTTTTCAGCTTCGCTTCCTTTGACAACAACATAAAATGTCAGCACTCCTCGATACACTAAAAAACTGCAAGACAAAATCGAATTTAATGGAATCATCCCGATCAAAAGTCGATTTTGAAACTTACTTTTTGTCATTTGTTATTTGTTTAATTGTATTCCGTACATCGATTTGGTGAATCGTTCCTTTCAAACGATTTTCAAAATAAACATTCACCGAATCCGGTTTATATCGGTATGCTGTGTCTTGTGGCATTCGTTCGGCAAATAGTTCACATAATATTTCGTACATCCTTCAAACAAACAATAAACATTAGATTTTTCGCATAATTTTGATTTTTAAAATGAAAGAAAAATATTAAATAAATTTGCAATTTACACATTATCGTCTGTGAGCTGTTGTTGAAAATCACAGCATTCAAACTCTGGATAACAGAAAATGGATGGCCACCTCAAGACATTGTCGCCAGTCATTTGAATTGGATAGTCTTCCAGTGGAATATATCCGGGCTTAAGCAAATCCTCATACCGTGATGATGGTAATTGTTCTTCGAATTTAATTCCGCGTAATTTCAATTCATCAATAGTTCGTTTCAATGTTTCACCTTTCTTTCGGATATCCGTTTGTCTTTTCCGTTCATCTCTCAATTCTGTTAGATGGGTTTCACGAGCCTTCGCTTTCAATTCAATGATTTTATCATTTTGACCAAATTGTTCAGTATATTTACTACATAGTTGAATGCATTCATCATAATTTTTCATATGAAACGAACATTGAGCAATGCGGAACGCAGCCTTTTCATAATCTGGTTTCAAACTCAATGCTTTTTTTCCATCGAAAAATGATGATCTAAAATGAAGCCATAAAATTGTCAATACAATTGTACAAAATTCCAACCAAAGTACATAAAGTCTATAACATACCGATAGTTCTTTAAGAAAAAGTGAGCTGCACTTCGATTATTGTATAAAGTGGCATTCAATTCGTTATTTGTACATTTTTGATTGATTCCCTCGGTGTAACTGAAGATGGCCATTCGATATTTTTTAATTTTCATATCGAAATTTCCATCGTTTTTGTATGTGTCAGCCAAATCTTCTAATGTATTTTCGAGAGGATCGTATTTCAATTGTTGAATACCTTCAAGCATTGGATGCAGTTCATCGCCTGGTTTTGGTGGCTCTTTCATAAAAAATGGATGCTTTGCCATTTCCTAATCGTGAAAAACAAAAAACAAAAACATTTATTAAGTTTTATTTCCATTCAATAATTATTGTTTAAATTGGATTGAATGTCAATCAACCTCTTCCCATCGATCTTTGGGCCATCCTTCGGTGTAGCCACGTTTTTCCAATGAATCAATAAAATCATCCAATTCGGCATCTAATTTATCAGCTAGCACAGCCCGTTCCTCATCGGTCATTGTGTTTGGTTTTTTTGCAGAAGTTCCTTCACCATTTTCCGTGTCGATTTCTTCAATATGTGGCATTTTTGTATGTTTTTTTATTTGTTCTTACATTAAATATATTACAAGCAACGTACTGACAATAGAAGAAAAAAATTAATCATTTTTTACATCGAAGAACTGTCAAACTCAACGATTGCACATGTTTGTTACAAATGTCACATTTTACGTAAACTTCGAAGCTGTTCAACTATTTCGAATTTGCCTAAAATTTTACGTAAATGTTATCATTTGAAATAATTATTTTCTACTATTTTTGGTTTTTGATGCAGATACAATACGATTAATGAGCACAAATACAGTCTGAATAAATCGATATGAAAGAAAGAAAGAAAAAAACAGTTTTGATGAAATGTTCGATTGATTGATTTATTGATAGATTCTCTCAGCTTTCTTCATAAAAAAAAATCATTGAAAACGATTATTTCAAATTGGAACCGGCCCAACCGTCATTTAAAACCGTAAAATAGATAAAGATGCACACAAATATGAACACAAACTACAACCGATTGCTATTCTCAATGTATTCCATTGAAATTGAATGATAAATTATTATTATTATTATCTATTATTCGGAATTCTTGATATTTCAATTTTAACCGAAACATACTTTTCCATAGAATCAATTCAATAATAATAACACATTCAAACGTGTTGAGTAATACTCCAACAACAACAACAGTTACTACCGCTGCACGTTCATTTACAATTTGTATTTGAATGATTAAATAGAAATCGCAATTGTAAACAAATTATTGTAATCCATAAGCACGGCTCAGATCTTTCGACTAATACATGTATATTAGAGTGTTTCGAAGAATTTGTATTCAGAATCGAATGTATTTGTTTAAGTTCCGTCGATACATTATATATTGTATTTTTGACATTTGTCATCATTTTAACTATTTATATTCATTAAAAATGAACTGAAGTTAATACCATATGCTATGGTATAGGTCATCACATATAAAGATATAAATGTTCATCTATTCGAAATAAAATGAAATTTTTTTATCTTGAAACCACTCGTTGTTGACGAAATTCCACAGCTCAAACATCACTATCAAGCTTGACGCTTGGAGGTCAAACATATAAATACTTGGCTATTCTTGAAGCGTTTCCATAATCTGAGCCATTTAGTTTCGAATATCATTGGTTCAAATGATTAGATAAAACTTTTCATCATCACCATTTTAGCGCATTAAAAATAAAAAGCTTTTTGACTTCCTGTTTGTTGGTAATTACAAAAAAAAAAAGAAAAAAACACTATAAATATGAAACAACTGACTGAGACAATTCATCATTTAACCTTGATATCAATCACTTTTAAAAAATTATCATAGTGTTTTTTCTCCAAAGTTTCGGAATGGTCGTAGAGAAATGTTATTGATATTCAAACAGAACAATGCGTTCAAATTAATTCGATGTCAGTAATAAATGTTTCGTTTTTTTCGGATTAGAATGCAAACACTTGGTCGATGACTTGTGATTTTCATTCCTCACCTTTATTTTTTGTTGTCGTAAATATATATATATATTATATATGTATATTTTTAATCGATTTAGTTTTTGCGATTTTTGGTGGTAGTGGCCGATTTACGTTCTTTCACACACACACGCACGTTCTATTGAATTGTATATCTAAATGAACTTCAGTATTGTTTTTTCCTTCTCAAAACACCGCGATATACATGTAATACAATATATGAATGTGTATTTGTGTATATTTGTGGTTGTCGCCTGTATTACGTTTTATTTTAGCTATTATTCACAAGCGTTGCCTATATTTCCAAACTGATAAAACACCGAAACACGTTTCTTTTCGTTTAGCTTTTTTCTTCTTCTTCTTTTGTTTCGTATTTTCAAAGAATCCGCTGTCTCGTCGTTCCTGATACACGATCGTCCAACAACTGAGCGCTTAGACATCAAAATTGCTCATCATACCGATGGATGTACAATTTTATATCGAACAAATTTGCTTCTTTTTGTTTTTTATTCAAATATATACATACACTTTCACGAAAAATACAAACAATTTATGGATGTGTTCGAGTAAGATTAGAACAGTACAATCCAATAATAGATGAATGATTAATTCTTCCTTTTTTCTTTCATTTTCCGTATTCATTCCATTCAAAATATATGTTTATTTTGTTTTTCGTTCGAAATCGCGTTGTATGATGTATCTGACCGATGCCAAAGAACGCTCTCCTGTATATTGTTTTTGTTTTTGTTTTTTTTTTTCGTTTTTAACCGCAATTTGAAAACGAAACCGAAATCATCATGACTATCAAATTGTTGATGTACTGTTGATGATTTATGCGTGCCGATTTTTCACGAGATGATGAAATAGCGAATGTTTTAATGTTGGTTTGATTCAATTTTATTGAGTATATCATTTTGACTAATAATAATCAGAATTTTTGCGGTTCAATAATCACAAAATGGGCCATTTGAATGATTTGTGGATGATTTTTTAATTCAAAATTTTGCAATTGGTAGTATTGCATCGCATGCCCTTGATATGTAGTTCAATTATGAATCGATTGAATGCAAAATCGCGTGCAAAACCATCACACAATCGATGGGAATGAACATTTATTAGAAATTTGAAAGTTGATACGTAACATTTGTTCGATGTACCATATAATTTATCATCGTTTCAATTTACTTTCTATATCTTGAATTTTTTTTTTCTTTTTGAGCCTCTCGTGAAGTCATATCGATTTCTAAAAAGCATAATCGGCTCCGGTTAACAGTTTGTACTTTTCATTGCGAAACCATTGAATTCGATAAAATCAAATGCATTTTTAGTTGCGTGACAGACTATCGTTTGATAGTTGCACTGAATTCCAAAAAAATTGTCATTTTTAAAGATAATTTTGTTTTTTCTCTCTTGATTTTTAATTTATTAATATTGTGTAATATTCAGTTTATTTCGTTCTTGCGTTAAAAATGACTTTTCAGCTTCGCTTCCTTTGACAACAACATAAAATGTCAGCACTCCTCGATACACTAAAAAACTGCAAGACAAAATCGAATTTAATGGAATCATCCCGATCAAAAGTCGATTTTGAAACTTACTTTTTGTCATTTGTTATTTGTTTAATTGTATTCCGTACATCGATTTGGTGAATCGTTCCTTTCAAACGATTTTCAAAATAAACATTCACCGAATCCGGTTTATATCGGTATGCTGTGTCTTGTGGCATTCGTTCGGCAAATAGTTCACATAATATTTCGTACATCCTTCAAACAAACAATAAACATTAGATTTTTCGCATAATTTTGATTTTTAAAATGAAAGAAAAATATTAAATCATTTGCAATTTACACATTATCGTCTGTGAGCTGTTGTTGAAAATCACAGCATTCAAACTCTGGATAACAGAAAATGGATGGCCACCTCAAGACATTGTCGCCAGTCATTTGAATTGGATAGTCTTCCAGTGGAATATATCCGGGCTTAAGCAAATCCTCATACCGTGATGATGGTAATTGTTCTTCGAATTTAATTCCGCGTAATTTCAATTCATCAATAGTTCGTTTCAATGTTTCACCTTTCTTTCGGATATCCGTTTGTCTTTTCCGTTCATCTCTCAATTCTGTTAGATGGGTTTCACGAGCCTTCGCTTTCAATTCAATGATTTTATCATTTTGACCAAATTGTTCAGTATATTTACTACATAGTTGAATGCATTCATCATAATTTTTCATATGAAACGAACATTGAGCAATGCGGAACGCAGCCTTTTCATAATCTGGTTTAAACTCAATGCTTTTTTTCCATCGAAAAATGATGATCTAAAATGAAGCCATAAAATTGTCAATACAATTGTACAAAATTCCAACCAAAGTACATAAAGTCTATAACATACCGATAGTTCTTTAAGAAAAAGTGAGCTGCACTTCGATTATTGTATAAAGTGGCATTCAATTCGTTATTTGTACATTTTTGATTGATTCCCTCGGTGTAACTGAAGATGGCCATTCGATATTTTTTAATTTTCATATCGAAATTTCCATCGTTTTTGTATGTGTCAGCCAAATCTTCTAATGTATTTTCGAGAGGATCGTATTTCAATTGTTGAATACCTTCAAGCATTGGATGCAGTTCATCGCCTGGTTTTGGTGGCTCTTTCATAAAAAATGGATGCTTTGCCATTTCCTAATCGATGAAAAACAAAAAACAAAAACATTTATTAAGTTTTATTTCCATTCAATAATTATTGTTTAAATTGGATTGAATGTCAATCAACCTCTTCCCATCGATCTTTGGGCCATCCTTCGGTGTAGCCACGTTTTTCCAATGAATCAATAAAATCATCCAATTCGGCATCTAATTTATCAGCTAGCACAGCCCGTTCCTCATCGGTCATTGTGTTTGGTTTTTTTGCAGAAGTTCCTTCACCATTTTCCGTGTCGATTTCTTCAATATGTGGCATTTTTGTATGTTTTTTTATTTGTTCTTACATTAAATATATTACAAGCAACGTACTGACAATAGAATAAAAAAATTAAATCATTTTTTACATCGAAGAACTGTCAAACTCAACGATTGCACATGTTTGTTACAAATGTCACATTTTACGTAAACTTCGAAGCTGTTCAACTATTTCGAATTTGCCTAAAATTTTACGTAAATGTTATCATTTGAAATAATTATTTTCTACTATTTTTGGTTTTTGATGCAGATACAATACGATTAATGAGCACAAATACAGTCTGAATAAATCGATATGAAAGAAAGAAAGAAAAAAACAGTTTTGATGAAATGTTCGATTGATTGATTTATTGATAGATTCTCTCAGCTTTCTTCATAAAAATAGCACATAGACGATAAAGCCTAATCAATCAATGGAAGCTTGGAAAATTAAAATCAAATTTATGATCCACGATATGTAGTATAGCCGAATGGATTCAGCAACAATGGAATGTGATAATGGCCGGTCTCATCCATGCAATCGAATGTTATCTGTAAAAATAATGAAGAAGTAAAAACACAATAGAATAATGCCGCTTTGCTTTTTGTCAACAAAAAAAAAAAAGAAAAAGGAAAAAAAAGAAAATGCAAACTGAATCATGAACATTACTTCAACAAAAGGATAAATAGTCTCGGTCCGAATATTGTTAAAATATTTTTCAACGCCAAAATACAATTTATAACGTCCGCTACGGAATGCCTCTTGTTGAAGAAGATCCGCGCAACGGCCATCGGCATTTGTAACAGATGCATTAATCAGTACCCAATTTCCATCGACCAATTTATACAAAGAAACCTGAAAATTTGGTAAATTAGCGATCGAATTCAATGAAATTTCTACTTTTTTTTTTTTTTTGACTTGCATCAACACCAGCAGCCGGCTTTCCTCTTGTTGTGTCCAAAATATGAGTTGATATTGGCGATTTTAGGCTCATTATTTTCAAAATGTTTAGAACAATTATATTGAAAAAAATATGAATGATTTTCATCCAAATCACGTGATTGACGAATTTTCTTTAATAGAAAAAAATATATTTTTTGTTTCTGCTCGGTACGAGATTGATGTCTTGATGCAAACTGACACAAAACAAATTGTTTGCCATAACAGCTGCTGTGTATGTGGTTTTAAAGTCGTAAACTATGTAAATTATCGTATTTTATATTCTGAGCGTGCGATAACACAGAGATCATTTTACGAACAGATAAGCGAAATTATTGTTTTTGTTCGAAAATACATATGCATTAATTAATACGCTAAGTGTTTTACTGATGTCCCTTCTATGAGTTGAATACTT
>GL501541.1:275499-289076 GCA_000149185.1 Mayetiola destructor
TACTTACACTCTCTCTCTCTCTCTCTCTCTCTCTCTCTCTCTCTCTCTCTCTCTCTCTCTCTCTCTCACTCTTTTTCACTCTTTGCTTATTTCTCCATTTCTTATGGCATATGATACAGAAAATATGAGCTCCATATGGTAATATTTAAGCCATTTCTATTGTTTTTTAACCATGAGATTTCTGTGATTTTTGCCTCGTTTACTTTGAATTTATTTGTGTTTTTTTGTTTCTATTTTATTTTTCATCGGCTGGTTGGAAACAATTAACCTATAAAAGCGTTTTACGATAAAAACAAATGCAAATATTTGCTCTCGTCTGAATGGAATATATTCAATTACCATGAAGCCATTAGTTATGGTCGACAAAATTGCATTTAAATGAATTTCATTGATTAAGCCATAAATTGACGAATTCATTCTCGTTATAATAAATTTGTTTTTCTTTTCATTTTTGTCGTTTCCCAGAAAATGGTTTAATGAGCTACGAAAATCCGAACTATCACATGGATCCACAGCGCATCGAAAGTAATTCTCATTTATACGAAGAAATTTTATCGGAACTTCAACAACAAAATACAATAAGAACATCAAATCGGCCACATATTGTGAGTAATCGAAAGGATTACGCTCGACTTGATTTGAATGCAATGGGTGTCGATTTAAAAGAGCATTTCAGGTAAATTAAAAACCCATATTCTCAGGCACAGTAAAACCATTCGAAAGTATGTAAATAAATAAATAAATAAAAAAAAAATGATATAAAAAATAAAAAATAATATTTTAGTACACCGGAGAAGGAAAGCCTTCTCGATGCACAATCACCATCCGAATTAAAACGTAAAACCGATCAACGACCAGAAAAAAAAGAATCAAAATCCAATAAAGACAATGATGACGATGACAATGACAGGAACATTATATCAAATGCAAATATTAAACATGTATCAGGCAATTTGAATGCAGACGATTTGTATGCATTGCCAAATAAACGAACAACAACAACAACAACAAATAAATCGACGGAAAATAAAGTCTACGAAATAGCATCCGATGAAGAAAAAGATGACAATAAGGATTCCAGCGATTCCATTGAAGATAAAGATGCAAATAATGATCTACCCTTTGGTTGGGAAAAGCATGAAGACAATGATGGTCCATATTATTGGCATATAAAATCGGGTACAATTCAGCGTGAACCACCATTATGGCCAAAAGAGCAAATGACCGAATTAAAAACACCATCAACTGGTTTAAATCAGTCGCCATCATTGATGCATATGCGAGCAACAGCTTCTCTAGCTAAATATAATCAACATATACAAAATACTGGAAATGGATTCAATGGTCGATCACAGGTAATTTAGTATTTAACTCTATTTGGTTATTTCTCAAAATGAAAAAATAATAAAATTTGAAATGTTTCGGTAGGAAACAAAAAGTTTGTCGGTTACCCGAAGTAATACAAGTTTTGCATTAGATTTGGACGATGAACGGCGACGAAAAGAAGACTTAGTACTGAAGTAAGTTTTAATTATTATAATTATTTTTGTTGAGCATTGGACATCCAAATTTCTATGGAATTTAATGTGGAAACTTTTTTTTTTTTTTCATTTCAGACGTAGAAGTTATCCATTAAAATCCGAATCGGATCGACCAATTAGATTTGCTGTGCGTTCATTAGGTTGGGTTGAAATAGCCGAAGAGGATTTAACGCCAGAACGATCATCAAAAGCGGTTAATAAATGCATTGTTGATTTGTCACTCGGTCGAAATGATTTGCTTGATGTGGTGGGCCGATGGGGTGATGTAAGTTTTAAGAATAAAAAAATCAATTTCATGTCAGTCAGAGACACAATCGAAAGGAATCATAATTTGAAATATTCATTTGATAGGGAAGGATTTATTCATGGATTTAGATGAAGGCGCTTTAAAATTAATCGATCCGGAAAATTTGACAATACTTAATACACAGCCAATTCATACGATTCGTGTGTGGGGCGTTGGTCGCGATAATGGACGGTAAGTGCACTGTTCTTGAATTTAGTTTTTGTTTTTTCTTTCATACATTAATATGTAAATGTGTTTTGTGTTTTTTTTTCGACATTTGTCTTTGCAATTCGATGGAAATCGATGGGGATTTGGGATTTAGTGAAAGGTAATTTTCGACTTTATCGACAATATATCTAACCATATTAATTGACGATTTGTTTATCAAGTCGAAAAAATGATTAACTGGAATTTGTGTTCGAAAAATTTACAGAGATTTTGCATATGTTGCTCGAGATCGTTTGACACGAATTCACATGTGTCATGTATTCCGTTGTGATACAGCTGCTAGAACTATTGCAAATACATTGCGGTAAGTACGAAAAATTTCTCTTAATATTGATCCATTCAAATTTTGTATTAGAATGATTTTATTCTGAATGAATTTTTTTATTTTTTGCTTCTTTTTTAATCAACCTTTTAAACTCTGTAGTGATATTTGTAAACGAATAATGATTGAGCGATCATTGCAACTGGATTCAAATAGTAACATGAACATTAACGAATTATCACGTTGTGCTACTCGACCAACCGATTTACCTACAGAGAATCGTCGATGGGCTAGACATGGTAAGCACATAGCACTTAGCTACGTCCAGAGAGTATAGCAAAATAAACACACTTCACTTAATTTGCGGGTTTGGACTCTTTTCGATTATTAATTGAAGGGGAAAAAAATCGAAATTCACTCTTGAAATGACTTATTTTACTTTTCCGTCAAGTATTGGTTTTGGGTGTTGTCGTTGTCGTCCCTATTTCTGTGTGTAATTTAAAAACTCTCTCTTAATCCACCATTTTGATCTACAAACTCAACTATCGTGTCATCATTCAATTCAGATACTATCAAAAAATCATAAAAATGGAAAAAAAATTGTGGAAGAGTATGTTTTAATCTTTAAAACCATTTGTTCATTTTTTTTTATTGATCGTAACTCAACCTAAACATTGAACAATTAATGGCCGTCCAACGTATCCGGCGGATTTAAATTTAATCAATTAATCAATCAAATTGGGTTTCTACACCCGGTGCCAATACGCGTGCACTTTTAAATTCTGAAGCCAGAGTCATTGCATCGTCGTGTGATAGGTTCAGCTTACGAACGATTCTATTTAAATGATCTTGAGAAATTAATGATGGCAATGGATGTAAAACCGGTGGTATGAAATCAGAATCAGCGGATTGCGATGAAGTTGATGTCGATTGTGATTTGGCGGCGTCACAATCAAGTTGTGATGGATGTATGGGAACAGGCAATTTATCACTGTGTGGGATGGGTACATGAGCACTTGGAACACCTCTGTACACAAAACCGGATCGATCTGTTTGAATGGAGTTATTCATTCTATTCTTTTTTTTTTCTTTCTTTTTCTCGAAAAAAAACTTACTATTCCTGATCCGACCATCATTCATACACACGTAGCAATTGTCAGATCTATGATCGCCCGGGTCGGTCCATACCATTGGAAGACCAAATGGTAATGAATATCGTCTTCCTTTCCACCAACTGCACAACGCCTCTATACATGCTAAACACGAAAATTCAGGTGCAAAATCGACATTTTGCATTTCTGTAAACGGTGCTATCGAAGAAAAATAGTGATTATAGCCCAAAATCGCATCAGAAGTTAATCGACGTCTTTGTGTTTTTATTGTAAATTTTCCACACACAAAACAAAAATTATTCAATTTATCGCGGTGAGCCTTGTGTTCTTCTTCGTTCATTTTCGAAATTATTTCCGATAATTTTATTGGATTGAAATATTTTTGTTCGTTGATTACATTCTTTTCGAATGTATTGTTATGAATGCTTTTGCGTCTTTTCTTTTAGAGATGATTATGCGCTAAATTAGTTGTCAAAAAATAAAGAAAAGAATATCTATTGACTTATAGTGCCATCTGTTGGTTCAGTTTCACATAGTTCAAATTTCCTTAGAACATAATTGAAAAATATTGCCTAAATGATATGGCCTATTCCAGTTTAAGACATAGATTGATGTGAATTATATTCGAAATTAAAACTAAGAAGAAGCCCATCATCGATAGATAAAATCAATAATACAATAATCAAAGTTATTCCATCGAAGAAAAAAAAATAATTCACAAATCCAACAAAAACGATTGCAATTTATCAATTTATTTGTGAATTATTGAATGTCATTTTATTTTTATGTTTTATTCAGCGCAATCATTCCCAACGCCAATGGAAGAACCAAAGAAAATCCTAAAAGCTCAATACCTAGGTTCAACGGAAGTTAACCAACCAACTGGTATGGAAATATTGAATACGGCCATTGAGACAGCATTCCAAGAATGCAAACGTGAACAATGGGAAAATGTGAATGTGGCTGTGGCACCCAGCATGATAAGCATTAATAGTTCCGAGGTATTTTTTCATTTAAGTTTATTTTCTCTCTATATTATTTATTTATTTTGTCATTTCTGTTCATTTGTGTTTCGGTTTGTTAATTGTTGAATACACAGGACGATAGATTATTAGCCGAATGTCGTGTTCGTTATTTGAGCTTTTTGGGCATTGGAAAAAATGTTAAAAATTGTGCGTTCATCATGCATACAGCTCAAGATAAATTTATTTGTCATGTTTTTGTATGCGAACCATCGAGTGGAGCGCTTTGTAAGACTATTGAAGCTGCCTGTAAGGTATATATTGAATGTTGAATTTTAGGACATACAGTCATTGCATTTTTATACATTCATGTGAGAACGGATTTATTTGCTGTTTTTTTTTCGTATTTATTTTAGTTGCGTTATCAAAAGTGCTTGGACGCACACCCAGAAAGCCGTTTATCAAGCGATTCAACAACACCAAACAAAGGTATCGGAGCAACAATTAAAAATCTCATGAATACATTATCATTGAATAAGAAAGATCGCGCTAATTCCTGAGAACGAGCCAAATCTCTGCAGGTATTTTCATCGAACCAAAAAAAAAAAAACTCAAACAAAAAATGCCAAAAACAAAATGAAAAATGAAACAAAACAAAACAAAATTAACGAATGGACTAATGCATATTATTTGATCAGATGCTATGAGCCATCACTCGGAATACATATCAAGAAGCATGATAACATGACAAATCAGTTTTGTTTTCAAATTGTTTGGTTTCATTCAGAGAAAAACCTAAAGAACAAACGAATGATAATGATAACAATTCATACAATCAAATCGTACAAAAGTTATTAATGAGAATTCATTATTACAGGAACTCTGGCCATTGCCCGCAGAGAGAGAGGTAATACCTCATCGTCATCTCCAATCACCGTTGACAAATAAAAAAATTGTCGATCATCCACAAAGTCCATAGCTGCAAAAATTCAACAAATCGCAACGGTGATACTTGAACAAATTATAAATTAACAAAACAAATTTGATGGCTTACAGGCAATCACTATTGATTGAATAAAATGACGTAAATTTAATGGAATGCGCCGAACCAATGAAATTTAACATTCAAATAAATATCAATAAGAGCGTTTCAATCGCAAAACAATTTGGAAATCATTCTGAAAAATGAAACAAAAATAACAAATTTACTTAATTCAATGTGCTTACTAGGTGTATATAACGACAACATTTATTTTATTACATTCATTTTAGATTATCGCTCGTGATTAACACTTCATTTAAGTCATAAATAATGTTTAAAAAAAAAAATGCAAAAGAAAATACTGCTGGATTGAGGTTTTTGAGCCATATGACTGCAATGGATGAAACAATAATGAGTAATATTCAGACTCATATGAACTGTACCATAATAGCGGCCCTTACTTAGACTAACCGGAATTCTTTTTGGTCGCTTCTGTAACAAATGATCAACAGATTGCAATCATCACAGTAAAGCAAGTTTTTATTGAGACTATTCCAAAATACGTAATTCAGAACATCACCAACATCTCAAATTGCGGCCATATGGTTGAATAGGCGATATTATAGTGAGAGGAACAGTTTTCGCTAAAAATATATAATTCTTATCAAAAAAAAACAAAAAAATAGTGAATCGTCTGATCTCAAATTGTAGTTAAAACCTGGTACAGATTCATCTTTAAGTGACTGCTTAACGATCGATTGAATCGGACTTATTGCTTACAGAGTTCAGAATCGTCAACAAAAAAAAACTCTTTTATCAAACGAAATGTTCATGCAGCACATATCAATCTATCACATTCAAAAAAATGTTGGCTAATTTAAATCAAAGACTGTGAAAAATTTGATCAGTTTTTCGATCCATGAAAGGTTATAGATTTGATCGATGAAAATTGGTGTCCAGTGTTGTCTGCTTAACGTTTAAAATGTAATGCTAGTTGAATGTGAACCAAAATGGCTCGAAAAATGTTTGAGCTTAATGTTCCGCATTCCAATATTTAATATCTCACTGACACCAAACATTTTCATTGAAAGATACAATTAAAATACAAATACATGAAATATGCAGATAATACCAAACAAAAAATGAAATGAAATTCAAAAGCTGGGATAAAGATGGTTTAAATGAGTCCAACGATTAATTAATTATTATCAAACATTTAGGATTTTTGTTTTTTTCAATTGAATTGTTGACATTTCAATTGGAAATGGGGCCAGAAAATAGCTGTAGCTGCACTTATAATTGCAATTGAGATTCAGAAAGTAGCACCGGATGGCATTGAAAATAATTTACAATAAAAATTGTAAAATGAACTGCAGAACACAAAACACACGTTATTCAAATTTTATAGCATATTTATGAATATATACAGAGTAAAATCTCTGTAAAAGAGCCACTTTTTACCGGGACTCTTTATCATTTGTGAACCAATTAGAATGCAACTAAAGTGATCTTTTTAGAGAGATTGCACTGTATTTATCAATAGCACTCGCTTATTGCCTCACCTAAGCCCAAAACAAAAAAAAAAACCAAAAAATTGCATTTTAAATTGCGAATTTGAAACATTCCAACAAGGTATGTCTTTGTCAATCATTGGTTATCATGGTCGGCGAATAAATAATAATGTGTACTCAGCTGACCCAACCGAAAAATATGAATTGAACATCAATTGTAGGCTTATATTTCATTGATTTTATTCCATTCTTCATATCCGACTTGGGCCAGATCTGTACTTTAACTCTAGAAACAATAAAACTTTACATAAAATCAAAACTTTTATGATCAATGATTAAAGCCACGATTATAACGAATTTTGTTTTTTTTTTCGGTTTCGATAACTGAAAATGACAAACTAACTTCCGCAGACATGACACAATGTTACCAATAATAATTATAATCATATTTATTCGCTATCAGGGTGATGCTTACTGGACCTATGCTTCGAAAATATTGTCGATCTAGTTAATAGTACCTACCAAAGAAGCGTGAGAGATTAATTGAATGTGGGCAAAATAGACAATATTGCCCATCAGAAAAAAGGGTGGAATGAAAAAACCCTAGAATATTTATAAACTATTGTAGATGGATAAAAATAATACAAGAAATTTATGATTAAAATGATGATAAACAAATGAAGACATTAAGAAATACCAAACAGAAGAAACGAAAAACTAACGTAATTAATTAGAATTTTTTTGGCTAGCAAAATAAAATGGAGAAATGAAATAGAGGAGAAACACATTATAAACAAATGAATGTATATCCAACTTAGCTGTAATAGAAAAACGTAAAGAGCAACTGCGATGCTTAAATCCTGCTTTAAAGCCTTTTTGATCTATATAAACAAACAAATTGAGATAAAAACCTAAACTAATTCCAAAGAAAATAAACCATTTTTTTTGAGCGGGGATGCAAGAGCCACGAAACTTATTAATATATTACCATTAAATAAATAATTCATATATATATATATATATATGTATATGTATATCGATAGTGCTTGTGCAGCAGTGGCTTAGGTGACCCAAATAAAATTTAAATGAACACATTTTAAGCAGATAATTTGAAATCGAAATTCTCATTGTTGCACAATTTGTTGTTCGATTTGATTGTTCGAATGGAATTCGTTTTCGAAATTTTCTGTTAGTTTCCAATGATGCAACACACATACACAAAGAGAGAGAAAGAGGCACACAATGGAATCCATGTTCGTTTATAAGCTTCCTGTACTGATACAAATTAATTAATTCATTATGCGATCGTTTCCCTTGACCGTACTTAAAACGGATGGCAAAGAGCTTAAAACATTATTAATTATTTAGGTATTCGAAACAATTAAACCAATTGAAATTGCTTTTCGATCCCAAATGGCATGTTCTATTCAAAGCAAAATGCAAAATGAAAGAAGAAAAAAACGATCATGAACAACTGTCAGAACATTTGGAGCAAAATTGATTATTTTCTTCATTCCGAAGATGAAATTTGTTTTCGTTTTTGAATTCGGATTTTCAATCGAAATTTTTCAGATGTCGAGGGATTTTTAAATTTAGAAAAAACAAAGAAGAATTAACATAACCAACAAATGAAAAGATGACTAAGAACAAAACAAAATGAGATGATGACGAAAAATGATATTCAAAAATATATTTATCGATATTTATAAAACAATATTTTTGTATTATGTTCGCAGCTATTACACATACCGATCAGGCTCCTAAATAACGCCAATGCTAAGTCATTTTCATGATAGTTTGGCGAGAGATTCATCGAAGCCTCTAGTTTAAGCTACCGAATTTTCGAGCAAAAAGATTGAGCATAGCTGAGGCGTTGCTTAGGTGCCTGACATAAATGCAAATAGAATTCTAAAATGAGCTAAAAAAAAAAAAAATTAATTATGATAGAAAAAAAGCCGCGCAATAACAATAATCATTTAAAGCCAATCGAAATGCATAGCGAATGACGAATACTTTTTTTTCGTTCATTTGAACATAATAACGGAGAGAAGAAAATGAGAACAAACAAATGAAATCACAGTATACACATATTTAAATTAGACATTTTATCCAATTTCATTTCATTCAAACTAAAAAATATGCGTCAAATTGTATCACAAAGTTTCAAAGTGATGTTTAACTAAAAAATTCATTAAACCAACAACAAAGTCCAACAGAAATAAAAAAAAAAAATTGAAATAATATAATATGTCACGTTCAATAATGAAAAAAAAATTAAGATACAGCAAATAGAAAATGTATTGATGTGTTGAAAGCTTGTAATTTTGCCAATACTTTTTAGTTGAACATTTCGTTCCCCTTTTATTGGTTTTTTTACTAAAACAAAATAAAATAAATACTTTTAAATGGATTTTGTGGTGTTTTTTGTGTTCCCATATTATTATATTATTTTATAGGTATAGATTTCAAGTCAATGGACAAACATTTTGTATGACCTTTGTCGTTACAAAGCACAAAGCTAGGATTTATTTGGAAACAAAATGGAAAAAAAATGAATGCAAATAGTGCTGGTGCGTAGTTTCCATCTAAACACATGACGAGACTTTCCAGCTTCAAAACCTCCCAATCCTAGTTTTTCCGCTAATGTAAATATTTCAAATGCTGATGGCACAACACACAACACAATCGTATTCTCATTGTGTCATTTCATGTTCACTTGAGAGTCTGTGTTTGAGAGTGTGTGTGTGTGTGTATGTGGTGAAAATGAGGAGAATTATAAGCCGAATGGGATAGTTCAAACGAGGATGCCTTATCCCGTATACCAAACACATATTCAAAATCGGTTTAATATCGTATTCGATTGCTGACGCTGGTAAATGATATTTTCGAATAACGACAAAAAAGTATGATTTTTTTCTTTTCATACAAGAAAGTAAAATTCATGCTGTTGCTCGGAACACGTTGGACATACTTACACAAATTCTAAATAGTATACATAGCAGCCATTCAGTGACAACGAAAAAAGTCCTTCGAATGTATTAAACAGCACATTTAGATGTTGGATGACTTGGTACACAGTGAACCCGTTGATGAAAATTGTTCTCTCGTTCATTTTTATTGTTATTTCTTTTTGTTTTCTTTCGCCCCCCCCCCTCCCCACCTTCAATTTATTCTCCATTTTCCATACACATTATATGGAATGTGGTCGAATGAATAGTGACGACGAATGAATGTTATAGAAAAAGGTTTTCCATGTTCGTTTAGTCTCTTTCAGTGAGCCATAAAGCTGCAAACAATCGCAAGTTCAGCACATTCTGGAGCACAGCAAATAAAAATCAACGATTCCCGGACGGCTAATCAACGGCATGCACATTAAGCACATGTATACGTTTTAGATTTTTCGACTGGGAACTGTAAAACACTGAAGACTTTTCTATCTCTTTCATTCATTAGCTTTGTGCTGTCGTTATTTTTTTGCTTTTCTAAATAAAAACTTTTTCTTTCATTCACAATTAAATAAACATTGGTTTCACTTTCACCAAAGCGTCCACAAAGGTTAAACCAAAAAAAAATATTATTTTTTTTTTTTTGATGAAACGGTAAACGTTGCAAATGGATTACAGATTGAAATGTACCAATCAACTAACATACCACGCACCATTCGAATTCAGTTGACCGTTGATAGAACAACAAAGTGAAAATTTACATACAGTGAGAATGGACACACATCTGAAATCAAAGCACATCTGTTTATTTGTGCTTTTGGTGTTTATGTTACTGGGATAGTGATACTTTGGTGCTTTGTATACCAAACCAAAACAACAAAATAAGCAACCATTCAATCTCTCATTGAATTGAATTGCTTATGCGATATGTGCGTGTAGGAGCACTACCAGAAAACCAAAGAAGAATACACACTGAATAAATCACGTTGCATCGCATTGATGCTTTTCGGTGGAACAATATAAAATATCATTTGATTATTTGTTGCAATTCCAGTGATAGAATCGAGTGGCAAACGATTCATATAATTTGTATATGCATTCCCAAAATGTTCCGATTCATTGGTTTTATTGGAATTTGCGATAAGTTTTTTTTTCATCCTTAAATCGAAATCAAATTCAAATGAAAATTTCAGTTGATCCGATCGTTTTCTCAGTAAATTTGTTCATTAAACAACACATCAAAAGTGTAAACATACAAATGAATTCTTTCCGTTTATTGGTGCTTTGTTAATAGTGATGTTATTCTATTTGTTTGAATGTGAACAGGAAAATGTGTGTAGCAACAGACAATAATAATAATAATTGATTTATCTTTTGTTCGTTGTACATTGAAATATTTTTCATCTTATTTGCTCACACTCATCAAAATGTATTGTCGCATTCGAACATTCCACCCAAAAATAAACGAGTCTGAACATATCTAATAATAATGTCAACCAATAACAACAACACCATCAATATGAAGCGATAACCGCATAAAATGTTCTGTTCAATGAATAACAATAAAGTGACGAACTTTCAAACTTAAATCTCAATCAAACGAAATAGAAAGGAAAAAGAACGAGTGGTTGCGGTTGATGTTCGAAAGCGGTGTGATAATACAAAAAGAAAAATTAAAAATAAAATATGTGCACATAATTCAAGTACATAAATAATAACAGTTGAATTTCGATTTCAATAAAAACAATAAACAAAATAATAAGTTCTTTTTTATGCCAGTGGATAAGTGGCAATTGTCAATTTCGGAAACGAAAAAAAATTTATTGTTAAAAAGAGGACATTCAGTTGGTGGCCGTGGTCGCGCGCGTTCATTCAATCAATCAGAACTACAGAAAGAAATGGATAGAAAGATAGAAAGACAGTGAAAAAAAAAAGAAGAAATTCTGAACAGAGAACAAAATCGGTAGTTCAAATTCGGTCGTAACCTTCATAAGCGTATGAAAGTAAACGAAACACATCCAAGGGAATCAGTATGCAAATACCAATGTCATTTCAACAAACAAATATGTTATTATCAGCATCAGCATCAGCATCATCAGGAATAGCAACAACGTCATCATTTACACATTCGATTTTCAATTATTGTTGCCATCAAAGGTCCATCAATCGTTATAAATACAATTTGTTTTGGATTTTAATTAGTTTAAATATTTTTATTGCGTTGGTACATTGTAATGATCAATCAATTCAACCACAAAAACGTGCTGGTGGTAAGTTCAATCATTTTTCATTTTTGTATCATATTCCTTTCAATGTTTCAATTCGCTTTTCGTATGTTGTGAAAATGGGGAAAAAAAAAACAAACAAACAAACAAATGACAATGATGATGATGATGGCTGAACAAAAATGGGATAATTAACAACAGTGATAGCTGGTAGTTCAACAAATAGTGCACTCGAAATAAAAGATCATTGCAACAAAACGGTGGAAATTTATGAAGATGTTTCATCGCCTGAATTGACAAATGCCAATCGTAATCGACCGTTGCTGTGTACCTATCGATTTCGAAGCTTTCGAGGTGCGCCACGTGATTGGGTGCTACGGATACGCTTTAAGAAATTTAAAATTGGCAAAATTTTGAATGCAACACATTGCCAAGGTGGTTATTTGCAGGTAAGTTTGATTTTGATTGGCCAAATGGTGTACAGTGTACATTGTACATTATACAAATAACACACCATCATCCATATTTTCAAAAGGATAAAGAAAATAAATCCAAAACTCGGATTTTTTTAGCGTATTTTTTTTTTTTTTTTTGGAATTAGTTGGATTGATTTTCATTACATTTGATTGCTGTGCGATGTTGACAGAAGAAGAAAACAACAAAGAAATAATATTGAAACAAAATACAGAATATCAATGTTGAGTGTTGTTCATTTTGTATTTATTTGTTCAATTTCGATGAATGTTTGCGTCATGTGCAACTTTCTTTCTTCAAAGATTTTTCGTGTTGTTTGATATACACGTTATTATGTGGCGTGACGAATTTCGAAGACAAATATTGACTATTGATTATCCTCTTTCCGAACATGGCAATTTGGCAAAAGATGACTTGCTTTGTGCCAGAAGAATGGGCGCCACTTAAATTGCTACGCATATTTGAAGGTTTTCCTTTTGAATATTTTTGATTTCATCCTGGATAATCCCTGTCAATGAGTCAGTGGATTGTGCCAAAAACTTGCAAATTAAACTGAATACTGAACACTGAATATACATATATATTCTCAAATAAATTGTAACTACAGGATTCAAAATTGTCATAATGACTCTAAATCCTGTTCCATATCATAAAAACAAAAGAAATAAAACAATTGTTTAATGATTTCCGTCATCATTTTTAACTTTAAGATGTTGTAGCTTATTGTGCCGTAGTCGGTTTCCTATTTTGTTCATCATAATTCAAATGCCGATGATAAATGAATTCTAATCCCTAATTCAAACAGTATGTGGTTTGATGTTCACTGCTCGTTCGTTTATTGAGTTTATGGTTTTACATTGGGTTTTCAATCGTTATTTGCTTCTATCATTGTGCATGAAATGCTTTCGAAATATATTTCATAAGACAAAATATTCAAATCAAAACTTTTTCCGAAAGTTGATGCACTGAAAACAGTTTATGACGTGATTTGAATATTGATTAATTTTTCTTCACACTCTTCGCTCTCTCTCTCTCTCTCTCTCTCTCTC
>GL501541.1:293360-312402 GCA_000149185.1 Mayetiola destructor
CTCTCTCTCTCTCTCTCTCTCTCTCTCTCTCTCTCTCTCTCTCTCTCTCTCTCTCTCTCTCTCTCTCTCTCTCTCTCTCTCTCTCTCTCTCTCTCTCTCTCTCTATTTCTGTCTTCGTCTCTCGAATAGCTTTCGAATAAATCGCATCGAGGCACCGATCAAGAAAATCGATATGGATTGTGCTGAATCATTAACAATTTATGATTCAAATCGACCGGACCCAGCACGAATAATCAAAACATTTTGCGACACATTTTCGCGACCAATGGAAAAAATCGATTTTGTTAGCACCGGACGTTCATTATATGTACGATTTGATAGCAAAACCGGTAGTTACAGTGGCAGTTCATTGTATTATTGGGCTCATTATGATTTCTTCAATAACACAAAATTCGGTGAACCAATATCGAATACAATATGCGATGAAGTATTTTATGCATGGAAACATTCACATGGTCACATTCGTTCACCATTAAATACATTAATTTATAAACGAGCAGGTGGTGCTGATCTACGGTGTCAATACAAATTTATAACCGATAAACGTTTATTTGCCCGTGTTTTGATTGAAGTGATATCGGTTACATTTAAAGAGTTACCATACAATACGAATACGTGTACGCGTTGCCATGAAGAACGTGTTGATAAATTAATTATTTGGGAAGAACGAGATAGATCACAAGAGCCATTGGCATGCTTTTGTGATGATATACCAAGATCGGTTCGAATTATTTCGTCAGGCGAACAAATGAATTTGGAAATGATTATTCAGGGCCAACATTCGTCCAGTAGCTATTTTAAAAATGCAAATCCATTGTTTCAGGCCAATTATGAATTTGCTCATGGTCCATTATGTGGTCCAATTCAATTGGGTCCGACTGTATTTGGTGAACTTATTTTTCCAAATCGTCATACAATCAATTATTATCATCCACAACCGGATCATCCGAAACGTGAAAAATGCATTTGGGAATTAAAAGTGGCTGGTGAACGTGATTTATGGATGCATTTGGATAATGCACATTTTCCAGATAAATCATGTGATTTGGGACGCATTGAAATCTATTTGGCCGGTCGGCTTGAGCCACGTTTTATTATTTGTCCAGAAAATGTTAGTTTGGCATTGAATTTACCGATTCTATCGTCAACCGAATTGGGAGCAACAGAAAATGATCAAGAACCATTACCGGTGCTAATTCAATATACGGGCGATAGTACACCGGGAAAAAATTCATTCAAGCTCAGTTGGACCGAACGATTTCATTTGCCACGTAATGCCGATGGCAATTTGGCCATTTCATATTTGCAGGATTCTGATTGTGATTTTAAGTGTCCAGGCGAAACGACCGTATGCATTCCAAGACATTTGATATGTAATGGTATTTTAAATTGTCCAAATGTAACAATGACATCAACCATGGAAGTATTGCATCAAAATATGCATGATAATTTACAAATGCTTGAAATTTACGATGATTATTTATTAAGTCATCCGACGTATTTGACGGACGAGGATCCCGCCATTTGTAATCGAGGAAATGAAATGGAAGTGCCATATGTTAGACTATTATTTATAGCAGCTGGATTGAGTTTATTCTTTACGATAATGTTAGCGTTGGTTTGTCGATATTGTTGTTGTCGCGCAAATTAGATTTTATTTATTTTTTTTTTCCAATGATTAAAGATGGAATGGGGGCATGCACAATGTGCAATGCGCAGACACACACATTCATTGTTAAATCGAGAAGATTTTAATTTTGAAACACTGGACGAATGGGCAATTAATTCAAACGGAAAACTATTCATAAATAATTGAATGTTTATCAGTTAAATCAAAAACTGTTAAATCTCAAACTTGTTTAAATCATAAAATTTAGTTAAAAAAAAAAAAAAATACTCACAGAGCATGAAGAGAAATATTTACCATGTAAGGGACGAGAAACTGTTAATGAAAATGTATTTTATTACCTGGAAACTTTATTAAAAATAAAATAAAGCGACAGAAAGTAATTTTTTTTTTTTGGTTTTTCTTTATTCAAAGTTCGTTTCATTTTTCAGTATAGAAATAATTGGTTTTTTTTTTGTTTTCAAAATTGCTTCAATGCTCGATAAATCAAAATAAAAAAAGAATAGAGACATTGATTTTTCCATTATGATTTTTGATATTAAATTTGTTCGATGAATAAAAATGATGAAAAATGTTTGTTTGTATGGAATATCAATATTTGGCTGCAGCTTCAATCATTTGGTCCACGGCGGCAGTATATTGATTGGATGTGTGATTTTGTGGGCAACGTAAATATTCAATAATCGCTCGTCCATTCTGCCAAATGTGAACGATGGGCTTATCGCTCGTAGTGTCTTCGAATTCGATTTGGAATGTGGTTTCAAAATCGGTCTGCGAAAGATTCATAAATTGTTCATGATCCGATTCGTTTAAATTACGTTGTACCGCTGTGTCCAACTGAACCAACACCGCCAATGGTTCAATCGATTGCAGAACATCCGGTAATTTTCGTAAATCCGTTGACAAATATTGATTACCATAATCAATAAAGAAAACCAATGCACCATTTTCATTTTTTTCCAAAATTTTGGCTCGATAATACTTTTGATCGGAGAATAAGGCCGCAACAATCGAACCGATATTTGCTTGTTCCAATGAAATTTTTTCAAAATCATGAGCACTTTCCAAATTTGCAATCATTACATCAAGAACATCGCTCTTTGCAGAAAGTTGAATGAAAAAATTATTCGTCGAATCAATGTGTGATATGAAACCATCATGTTTACCACTGCTGAATCCATCAAGATTCAAAGACTTTTCGGCCGGCGGTGTCTTTTCAACGGGATGTTCATGATCGTCACATACTTGTACTCGTACTTGTTTCTTTTCACAAAATTCACCAAGCTTTTGAGCGATATTTTCGTCACCAATGAACAATTCAACCATTGCACGTTGACCAGGTTTTACCAATTTTACTGTAAAAGCAGTACCACCATCCCCTGCCCAAGTACTAAATTGTTGTGCAGCTTCATTGTTCCAACATTGAACGTTGTCGGGAAGTTTAAGACAACATCGTCTACGCAAATGTGGCAGTTGTGCAATTTCTGGACTTAAAGTGCGAAGCTCATTTGTGCGAAGTACATTTCCATAATCAAGGAAAACCACTTTTATACCATTTGTTTTGGGTGTTTCGTCGATAATTTGAGCTCGATAATAATTATTATCGGTAAATGGTGCAGCACAAATGGTTCCTTTGATGGGTCTATCCACAGGTGGAAAACCACTTGCTGAGCCCAAATGTGCTTCAATTAAATCTAACGCTTTCGCATCCGACTCAACTTGAATGAAAAAATCATCTAAATTGTTGATGTGACTGATGTAGCATGTTTCACCAGAATCGATTATTTCCAATTGTTCAGCCAAACCGCCAAAGATTAAATCTTTAGCAATATCACGACCACCAACGGACAATTTAACATAGTGCAGCTCTTTATATTTGCTGATCAATTCAAATTTCACCGGCGCTCCATTGTTCAAATTGCGAAGTTTTTGACAAGCTTCTGCACTCCATTCAGCTGATGCACTTGGTTCAACCGGTAACGAGCAAAGCATCGCAAATGGTTTCATTTCATTAAATGAATCGCTGTATGATTTTAATAATGAATTGTCTGTTATGGTGTCGGTGTTACCATAGTCGAAAAAGTGAATCGATGTTGTTTCACCATCTGAATCGATTATTTTTGCTCGATACCAATGATCATCTAATGTATACTTTGCTATGCATAAATGCCCACTTCGAAATATTTTTAATGGTGACAATTGTGCAGCAACAATTTGTAATGATTCCTCCAGTTTATTTATCTCATAGCTATCCGAATCCAACTGAAGATAAAATTGATTCGGATGATCGACATGGGTAATGTATGCCAGTCCTAGTTTGCATGACACATTGTTTCAGATGCACACTTTTCTACATCAGCTGGTGGTTCTTCTTTTAAAACTGAAGTACTCGAAGGGTCAGTGCGAATGGGCTCTGTATAAATTGGTTCTGTACGGATTTCTTCATACTGAGGAATTGGTTTAGCGCTAATCGTCTCAGTACGAATTTCTTTTTCAATTTTCTCAGTCGGCTTTGCTGGAATTTCTTTTTCAATGGTCATTTTTGGAGCTTCGGCTTGTTTTTGCGAAATTAATTGAATTCGATCAAAGCTTTTAATGAACTCGTCCACATTCAAGTGTCGAATCTTTTTGGCCAATTCAAATTGAGCATACAAATCTTCATTATTTATTTTGATTTCAGCAATCAAATTCGATTTGTAAATGTCCAAAATTTTCAATTTAGTTTTATCATTCAACTTTGTGCTAACATAATCAAAAATTTCCTGGTTAAGATGAGAATCGGTTGTATCAGTTGTTTCAATCGGAACGAATACTTTGTTGGCTAAGGCACTCATTAATTTCAAATCATTTTTTAGCTCTTTAATTGTGTTCAGTGGAACGTACTCGCAATTACCATAGTCGATCCAGCGCACCAAAGCAGTATCATTATCGCACAATTGTTCAATTTTACATCGATAAATTTGTTCGAAAATATTCGAAATTCCACTGTATAATTCACCAAGTTTTGGTGTTTGTTTCAGATCATCTAAAATCATGTAAAGATTTGTTGATATGAAATTTTGTTTTCTCAAGCACAAATGATCTTTCAAAAACTTACTGGCTTTTCGGAAGTTAACCTCCACTTCTTCAAGTATTTTTTCTAAAACATATATATTATCTACATTTTGAACGTAGAAAATATTCGGTGTTTCAAAATGAGTAATTTCACATTCGAATTCATCCTTAAATACTGGAAAACCAATAATTTCACCTTCATCAGTATCCTTATCCAAAGATGGTAAGTAAATTGAAACATGAAATCTGACATGAGAAAAAGAGAATTATTTCATTTAAAAAGAGAATTATTTATTGATATGAAATGTATTCATCAAAATTATCCCAACTCACATGTTTTCCGTATCGATCGATTCAATTCGTGCCTTAACACATTTGTTGGCCACAATATAGGCCCGGAATTGTTCATTCAACTGTTCGTTATTCTTTACTAAAGCTACATCCTTGTAACTGAACATGTATAAAATATCACAGCCGACAAGTTTGGCTTGGAAACGAGTAAGATCCATTGCATCCGTCGCATGGAGCATGACTTTCTGACCAATTAATCGTTCCAGATGAATATCTGATATGAAAAAAAAAAAAAAACAAAAAAAATATTGATAATATAATTAATGCTGTGCCAAAATATATAAAGAACATTTCGATAAAATTCTTACTTTTTGGTATTGAAACGATAAGTTCATTTTGAATCAAAAGCTCTTTCAAACTTTTGCCCTTGATGAGTATTTCAGCTCGTTTAATTTCATTATCTGTATCACTGAATTCGCATTCGATTTCATTCAATTCATTCGCTTCAGTCGTTTTAAGTTCAACCATTTCGAGGATTTCTTTTTTTGACTTTGTCATAATGACATTTCCCATGGTACAACAAATAGCCATTGGAGCTAATTCTATGAATGACTGTTCCAATTCAAAAAGATCTCTTTGTTGATATATGAATATATCGCCAAAATCAATAGTTTTTACTTTGTATTTATTGCGCGCTTCATTGTAATCAATTATTTTACCACGTTGGAATTGCTGATCATTTTTGTTTTGAACGACAACAAAGGAACCAATTGGTGCTTTACACTGAACAGGTCTCTGATTCTTATAGAATTGTTGCATTTGACGCATCATTTCATCACAATTAGTTTCCAACGATCGCAATTGAACATGAAAATTAAACGGTGAACTCCAAGATGTAATGCGCACTTTTGTTATTGAATTCTTTGGTATTGGAAGCTGGTCTGGCAAAATGGGATTAAGGCTAACCAAAACTGGTGTCGTAATAGGCTTAGGAACAGATTCGACCACTTCGACACGTTCAGAATTTTTACTAGATATTGAATTCAATAAAAATATTTTTGTTATAAATGAGTTGCAATTTAAAAAAGATTTGCCCTGAAATTTATACTAACCCTACTTCACTGCTGCGAAAATCTGATGAATCAGCTACTGTACATTCCACGTCATTATGATTGCCATCCACGCTATCGTACAAAAAAGAAATGAATGTGGTAAAACATTTGATTAGAAACGGTAATCGACCAATTATGTTAGTGTGCAGAAATTTTATCTGAATTTCAGGTGTCGAATTATTATTGATTCCGTTCTCGAATATCCAAAAAAAAAAAAACAAATGTGTTAGAAGATTTTGTTTCGTTTTGTCAGAAGAAAGAAATTTTAGAATGCAAGAGAAAGGTGCAAATTGAATGGCATAAAGGGAGACTTTTGACTGAATATGGTGCAAAGTAAATGTGACATAACGTATTTGGGAGATTTACCCTACGATACACTTTCCATTTTGGTTTGGATGACTTGAACGATTGTGACGTTTATTAAAACGAGGTATGATGTGTTTTTGTAGAATCGTCTTTTGCGGACTTTCTTGGGATTTGTTGTCATTTTTCAATCTTTGTTATCAATATACACACAAACACCCATACATGATACAGGGAAAGAGTTAAATGTGGTCATTAAACATTTCGATTGAGATTTTAATATGAATTTTTTTTTCCAATCAATTGATCAATTGTCTCTTTAACTTACCGTTTGTCGGCCTTGTAGTTGTTGTTGACATTTTTAATGGTTTTATTGTTATCACATCGGTTGGCGTCACCATTTCGGCTATTATTGTCAACTGCCGGTTCGAATGGTTTTTCTTGATTTCGAACAATGCTTTGTTGCTTTGTTTGTTGCACAGTTTTTTCGTTGGATGCTTTTTCCGGTTCTTTTCTGGTGGTTGGAAATTTTCGTGGCATAGCAAGCTTGTAAATTGATGAGGATACATTTAGACCAGCAACTTCGTCTCGCAAATCAACCAAATAAACACCATTCTCCATGCGGCGACGCACAGACACTCGAAATTGATTTGGTTTCCCATCTTTGGCACCGCTAAGCATACTTATTTGTTCACTAGTGGTGGTCGACACATCGGTCATATTTTCGAAATCAATTAAACAGCATTCAATGGCCTGTTGTGGCAACTCAAAAAATGATGGATCTATTTCACGTAGTTGATTCAAACAACAGTTCAGGTCAATACCATAATCAACTAATCGAACGGTAACATTTTGGTCATCGATTTTTTTCGTTACAATTGCACGATAAAAGTCTGTATCATTTTTGTATTTGGCAGCACAGCATTTACCTTCAACCGGTAATTCATTCATTGGGGGAATTTTCGAACAAGAGCTCAACAAAGCATCCATCATTTCATCGAAAACAATTGTATCAATGGATCGTTGTAAATAAACTTTTTTGCTGTTTGAGAACCGCGAATTATTACATTTTCACCATCTGTAAGACATGGCGGTGCGGAAAATGTATTATTTTGTGTTTGCTTCGTCAGCAATAGTTCCAAAACATTTTTCGCCCCGATAAATAATTCGCATTGTTGGATCTGTGGATTATTGGATGGCACCACTTTTAATTCAAGCTCAATCTTAAATGTAATGGCCTTAAAATATTCGTTCAATCGTTCATCGATCGGATGCAATTGCTTGATACCGGCCAATTGAAATGGTATCGAAAAGATTTTGTGTTTCAAAAAATTTTGTGGAATCTCGAAAATGTCATTAAATGCCACAAATTCCGAATTGCCATAATCAATGAATGTAACACGGCAGCCATTTGCTTGAACTTTTTGTATGACAGCTCGATACAATAAATTGTCTTCGGAATATCGTGCAAGACACGCCATACCGATCATCATTTTAGTTGTAATTGGATTTCGGGGCGCATTCACCAAATCGAATGCCATTTTACTTAAAATGTGCTCATGATTTTTTAACTGAACCGAAAATAAGCTGGGACCTTCTTCAACATATGAACAATAAACAACATGAAATGGACCAATTGGTAAATCATTTGCCATGAATGCAGGCATTTGGTTAGCTGGAACCGATGACTTTGCACCATCCACTTGTGATACATCTAAACGGGTTGCACGTTGATGTTGATTGTTCATTCCAATATGACCCTCGATCAAGCGTTTCCCATGATCGGTAATCATATTGTTGTTATTGATCGATTGAAGCGGCCGATTTGCTACGAGATTTCGACGAGCCGGTGAACGTTTAACCGGCGAACGACTTTGGTACATTTGCTCATCAACATCGATGTCCCGATAAAATGCTTTTCGAACTTCAATTCGTTGTTCCGTAAATGAAATCAGAGTTCCAATGCTGTCCGATGTCAATTTGTCGGTCAAATCTCGGCCACGAAATTCCAATGATATGTAACGATGTTCACGATCCTTTGAAATTTTAAATGAAAACATAAATTAATCAATGTATTTGATATGTATCATATTTTTGGTGTCTTTTTGACTCACCGTTTGTTCATTTGTAATCTTGAATGTTGTATTTTTTAACAATTGTTCGATGACCATGTATTCGTTGTTGCGCCACGTGCAATAAAAACCACAGAGAAAATATTTGGTGGCAATTGGTGGTAGTTCTCGTAAAAATTTTGACATTTCGTCATTTTCGCTTAGTTCGAGTAGCTATATAGGCGAAAATGAAATGAATGAAATTCTGGGACGCAAAAAAAAAAAAAAAAGTATTTATATGGAAAGAACGTTTCACTTACACAACTGACATTCACTTCAAATTCATAACCAAAGTCAATCAAATCAATGACCACTCTATTATGCAATT
Organism: Mayetiola destructor; assembly: GCA_000149185.1. Taxonomy (NCBI): domain Eukaryota; kingdom Metazoa; phylum Arthropoda; class Insecta; order Diptera; family Cecidomyiidae; genus Mayetiola; species Mayetiola destructor. The sequence continues at coordinate 302,187 of GL501541.1, forward strand.
TCTTTTCAATCACCATGCATCGGTGATATTTTTGCGAAGCATCGCTTAATGCCAAATAAATTGTATCAAATTCAATTGATGGCCGATGAATCTCTGATTTTTTTCGTATGTCTGGTTGAAAAGCGGTAATCCTTTGTTCCAATTGTTCCAATAGTATCGGTCTTTTGTGCCCATAAATTTCCAAAAATCCTCGATTTCGTTTTAAATTTGTTATTTTAAATTGTTCGAATCGTTCCATGTTGAACCACGTGTTTGTTTTAATTTCACAGTGGAAAAGTTCGTTTATTATTTTTTTTTCTTTATTTGTATGTTTTTTTGTTGTAACAGCGTCGAAACTGAGATGTTGATAACTCAATGGCTGACGTCGCTCTTCTGAAAGAAAAATTTCCATCAGACAATTCGCTCATGCTATTCACTCGAATGTTAGAAGAGTATTGAAAACGATCCAAAGTGAGATGTCGCTAATTCTAACGAAATCGGCAAATATACCGTTCCAACCGATTCATGTTCATTTTGAGTGCAAACGAATCATATTGATGCATCGTCAATTGGTCTTGTTCGCATTGATAAATGTTGTTTGTGGATTTTTCGTCTTAGTTTAAGGAGTTTGATGTTCTTTTTTTATGCATTGCAAATATCGAAAATCACATGCTTTACAGAGAGAATCAATGATTCTCATGCAATGGTCAACACAAGTGCAAAAATATGTTGAAGAAAAAATTACACAAATTCTATAGTGAAACTATGCGATCAACTGGAGCAAACGAATATTTTGTTCGATGAACACAATTTTCGAAATATTATTTCATTCGATTGTTGTTGGATGAAATCGTTGATGCGATTAAGATTCAGATGAACAAAGAAAAATATGCAAAATGCGACGAATCCAGTGTTTTCATGCATTAGGACGGTTTCAATTTACTTGTGTAAACAAAACATTTGGCCAAACAAACGCAATAAATGTTGAAATGTGTTGAAATAAACAAATTCTCATGGTTTGCTTTTTTCGAGTATGCATGTCTATGTCAGATTAACGGTACTCTGAATAGCCAACGAATCGAATGGTAGGAAAGGAATCGAAAAAAAGAGAAACGAAATTCAATCCATAATATTTTCGCATGCTTGTATAGTGTGTGACCGTAATGAGAAGAGGCGAGACAATTAAATACGAAGAAAGAGTTTTTTTTTCTTGTACTGAAATCAATTTTAACGATTGAGCGAAAACATGCCGGGAACTAAAAATTGGCTCAATCACGAACATCGATACGCAGATAAATGAGAAGTCATAATGCGAGCACCAAGCACCAAACACCAAAACGAATTTTGTCACGCCTCATTAATTCAAACACAGAATTGTAAATCGATTTGGATTTTTGATTTGAAGAATCATTCCTATTGTATTTAGGTAACAACCGTAAAACGGTAAATTGTTTCGATTTCGTTCCGGTTTGTAAAATTCTTCCGAAAACAAATGAATGATAAAAATTCATTTACCTACCTACAGCTCAGACCCATTGGATGCGATTTCAATCGCATCTATTTCGGATGATTTGTACTTTTATAATGCAACACTTCAGAATGAACCGCCCGAATTCGATGTCGAATACTTTATTCAATTCAAAAATGTTGAAATTATTTCTTTCTTTTTTTTTTTTATTCTTGGTTTATCTGTCAATTTTCCGATATGACTTTGCTACGAGAAGGAAAAATAAAGTTATTCGAAAAATGTCAAACCTTTCGATTATGCACTTTTATTAATCTGAATAAATTTCGTTAACTACCGACACAGTTGATCTGCGATGAATAAGCCTATTGTATTCGTTCGAGATGTATTGGAATGCATTTTTGACATTGTTCAAATTAGATTCATGTCAGATTCAATAGCGGTAACACAATATTTGGATCAGCTGTGCTCAAGTGTGCGTGCAATTAACTGTCATCGCTGTGGTGAAATTGTTTTCATTTGACAGATGTTTGAATTTAGTACATAAAAATTGAATTTTTAAAGTTATAGTTGAAATGAAAAGGAATCACAGATCAAATGCAATCTTTCGTTTTTGAATTGAATATTTAGAATGTTCTACTAGTTTAAAATTTACGAACAGATGGCGAACAAAGGATGTGTATGTTCAATATTAGAATTTACTCGACGAATTTTCCGTTTTAAAAACGACAAAATACGAAATATTGTGTGAGCATCATCTGTTGTTTTAGCTCCGAACTGAAGCATTCTGACTTTTCAATTCAATCGGTCACCGGCAAAATAAGAAATTGTTTACTCAAAACAGAGGTAAATATCGAGGGATATGATATGGTTGCGATCTTCGGTCGTTCGACTGAAATCAATAACGAAATATAGAGAAAAAAGAAAAAAAAACATTTGGATTTGTCAAATAATTTTTATTTTATTTTCGACTCATTAAAATTAATTAAAATGCTACAAGCTCATATTAAATCAAAAATAAAAGGAAGCATTTGATCTATAATTCCTTTCCATTCTAAAATAAATTAAGTTCAATTGAGACGTTTATTTTGTTATATATTTTATTTGTTTTTATCCTTTGAATAGGTAAATCGAACAATTTAACATTTCTGGTTTAAGTTTTGTATGTATATCCATTTGATGCCCTCAAAATTTCAGGGAATGCCACAGAATTTCAGCCACCAAAGACAATCCAAATAAAAACAGTAAAATATATAAAACGTTTTCATCGATCGAACTTTGAATAGAAAATGATTTTTTTTTTTTTCAATAAATTAAGTAAATTCATCCATTTATATTGACATTGAAATCATTCAATAAATTCCAGTATGATGATATAATTGAACAGTTTTGCAAAAAAAAAAAAATAAAAAAAAATAAAAAAAAAGAAAAAAAAGAAGAGAATAATAGAAGAGAGAGAAAAATAGCCAAAAAAAACATCGAAAATTATATAAAAAAAAGTGTTTTTAAGCAATTCATCATTTAAAAAGACGTAACGATAAGTTATTATTGATAATAAATTTTTCGCTTAATTCGCTAATTTCATTCGCATTCGCATCACCAAATATTCCCAACAAGTTTTATTCTTCGTCTTTTTCATGTAACGCAGGGCCATGAAACTAATCATATGACACTTCGACAGCGCCAGTGTACCTATGTACTTTAGATAGTGCGGCAGTTTGTCGAACTAACTGCTAGTGATAATCTGGTACACTAGCTGTCACGAATACACCGGCTTGATGTAATAACGACAAGTGTCAGCCGGTTTTCAATTGAAAAAATTCGAAATGATGTTGAATAAAGGATTTTGGGGATTTAATTGATTTAATTTTATTATTATATTTAGGTCCTGGTTTCCTGAATCAAAATTGATCAAAGATATTATCGGTAGACATAATTAATTTTAAAACAATTGTTTTTGATTGGAAATTTACATTGAAAGATTCGTCTATAAGCAACATAAATTTCTTTGTTTTTGATTTGTCGAACATTTATGCGCGATAAAGAGAGAAAAACAGACAAAAAAAAAAAAAAATTGAAAAAGTTTTAATAAAAATTAGAAATAGCGTCACTAGTATCTAACTAAAGTCCAGCCGCCGGTCATATCGTCGCGCTGATAATAACGTGGTCGATTATCACGGAATACAGTCACTGCCGGAAATTGATTATCTTGGATGTATTTCAATGTTGAACGAACCTGTATAGCAGCGCACAAAGAAGAAGAAGAAAAAAAAAACGACACAAAAATGAGAACAGAAAACAAAACAAACATGATTATTATGTATAATAATTTTGCTCGAAAACATCAACGATTGAATTTGATTAATTTTTAGAATTTATTTGACAAACTTATAAATACAAAGAGCCCCAGAAAAAGTCGATTCGATCTTGTCGACCAGAGTAACTACATTTTCGAAGATGATATTTTCTAATTAAAGAATAAATTGTTGATAATTAAATTTGATGGAACGTGTGGCAACCGCCTAGCGCTGTTCACCACAAATCCCATCGAATGGTGTGTATCTCTGGGAGTGTGTGCCTGTGTGTAATATTAGTGGAACAGTTATACGGGCCATTCAATGCAAATGCGTAACAAGACAACATGCCTATATATTATATACATATATTTGGACAGAGCACAAAAAGGTTACACGACGATCGGATTATTTGTCAATGGCAGTTGTGCACAACAATGAGAAGATAAACATACAGCCCAACATTATCAATTGGCAACGATTCAGTTAAGATAAATGAAAATTAATATTCCTAAATATTTATTAATTCAATTGAAACATAAGACGTGCACGGGTTCAACACTCAACACGTAACAGTCATTTCCGAAGAATGACCAAAAGATCAAAAGTCTATTTCAATTTCTTGTTGCCATTCAAATTGTTAATATTTATTTCTATTTATTTCACTTTTCAATGCGCAAAAACCGTTAGTTTCGGGTTAATTTTTATGGCCACGAATAAAATAAATTGACAATAAAAAAATTTGTACAAATTCTGTTTTCCTTCTAATTCCTTTCTTAGGTGAATCGGTTGTTCGCATCGCATAATAATTTTTTCATGTAATTGGTGGATAATCGAAAACCGTTTGACATCAGAATGGCAATTGAGATGCTGGAAAAACTCGATATTGTGCCTTAGGGTGCATTATAGATTTTCAATTATTATTATTATTGTCTACAAAGCCTATAATGACCAATCTAACAAATTGAATTTAGGTAATTTTTAAACGAGCTCACAGTTCAATGTAAGACTTTCGTTGAAATGTGATTTAATCAAAAAAAAAAATTATTAAAAGTTTTTGGGCATCACGACAATGTCGGTATCAGATTTGCCGAAGCAAAAAGAGAGATAATCATCGTTGTGACTCTTTCACTTTCCACTTAATCAAATCATAAAATGTGTAATGGCTCATTCGTTGGCTAAATACATTGGATATGATAGTTCAATTGTGAAAATTATTTTACATGTTCATTGTCCATTGCCGATTGCTTATATATTATATTCGAGCCTGCAATCAGATCATAAAAATATTTATTGTTAAACGGTTTTGATCATGAAGCTAGCACGAATCGTATTCGAAACAGTGTACAGCTCATTGAACATTGAACATGTGAAAACGGTGGCTAAATTAATGATATGACCATTTGTGTTTGAATGAATAGAAATGGAATTGGGAATGTACCTGATTTGTAAAATGTGGCGGTTCAACTTCTGGGCTCGTCGATAAATGCGTCAATAAAAATTCATCGGATTGAGCTAACCATAGATCAACACCTCGTATTGGATCATAATTAAATGGTCCTATACGTAGCATACCAGCAGATGAATCGTATATATCCAAAACCTGAATTTTTCCCCATATGAATGAGAATTATTATTACAAATCGAAATAACGAAAGATATAAAAATGAGAAAAATGAAATTAAAGAATAAAGTAAATATTCGTCGTTTGTCATGCAAACAATTGTTCAATGTAAATTAAATGAATAAAATGTGATAATAAAAAAAAACCACTAACCGTTTGTCCACCGGTAAAATTTCGCGCTTGTCGCAATGGTAAATCAGGTCCTTTGTCCGGGAATGAAGATGGAAATATTTCGCCAGTCTTTATATTTACGCCAACACCATAAATAATTGGCCAATTTGTTTCACCGCGTAGAATTGTATTCAATTCACCAACACAAGCCTGCGTCAAATCGATTTCCATGGGTAGTTTGTGAAATGACTCTATTTATTGCGAAAGAAAAAAAAAATGTGATGTGAGAAAAACAGAAGAAGAATTTTTTTTTTTTTTTTATAACAAACACATGCACACACATCTTAGAAGTTTTTGGGCAAAAAGAAGAAGTTGCATATTCAAAATGCCGAAGATAAATTGTTTTAAAAGTTCTTCTTGCGACTAAATCACATTCGTTGTGATTTTGATTTTATTTAAATTTATAGAAATGTGGAGAGGATACGAGAGATAAACAGAAGAAGAATTTTTTTTTTTTTTTTTATAACAAACACATGCACACACATCTTAGAAGTTTTTGGGCAAAAAGAAGAAGTTGCATATTCAAAATGCCGAAGATAAATTGTTTTAAAAGTTCTTCTTGCGACTAAATCACATTCGTTGTGATTTTGATTTTATTTAAATTTATAGAAATGTGGAGAGGATACGAGAGATGGCATATCTCATTAACATGAGCAAAGAAAGCGGTCAACACAATTTGGTCAAGCTATTAATTTAAGCTAGATAAATTATATCAACGACAACCGGTATAAAGTCTGGTGCAACCACAACATCCATGTCCATTGAACATTGAACGTTAAACATTGAGCATTGGACATACAACCAAAATACAGCTCTGCTACTCTATAGAGTTTCTATTCACATTACCTTCATTCATTACATTCATTATATGCAAAAAATCATTTTACATTCTACCAACTTTCCGTGCATATGCATTCTACACTGTGGATAACTTTTCAGTTTTGATACATTACAATTTGGCTTAGACGATCCGATATGGGCGACCAACAGCCACTATGTGTTTCAGATATAATTTAATGTAAAGTACGGATATAAAACGTAAAACATTTTTCTTTGATATCATTTTTTCAGCGCCATCTCTTTAACTCATCGTCAGACACTTCACTTTATATCGATATGATTGAATGCTGAGGTCAAGCAAATGCATCCAATTTTATCATCCTCTCATTCGAATCAATACATTAACGAAAGCATCTGCATTGCTATAGGACATAAATTCCTAATATTTTCTTTGATTTATTTTCTCTTCAAATAACGATAATAATAATAATTAGCCAGTGGACACTACAAGCAAATCGTTAATTGAATCAAAGGTGCTACGAATGGACCGTTGGTTGTGGCCGAAACAGCAATTTGGTAAAAAATCTTTCCGTTGTTTGATTCATAAGCAATGATTTCATTTCATTCGAAAACAAAATCAAGCTGATTTCTGTCCGTTTTTCTCTTAGTTTTATAGTTTTTAAAAAACAAATATAACATTTGTTGTCGAACCTATCTATCGGTTTGATTGGTTTCAATCAATGTATACAGGTAGTTCACATTTGTGAGCTAGATTATAGAGATGACGCTGCTACAAATTGTTCGGAAAATTAACAATCAATTTTTCCATTCTGTTTCATGGATTCTACAATATATAATGAGAGTCAAAAGAGCATCGAATTGTTCCGATTTCGAATATTTCTAATATTGATATGGGATGGCAAGTATTTGCACCCGTATAAAATGATTGTTCAATCAAAAATGATCTTAAAACGTTTTCGAGCTCCATTATTTTCGGCCCTCGGTTCGTACTAAGGACGTCAAGTATCGAATCATATGATCTGATTTCAATTTGAATGTGAAACAATTGCTTGTTTTAATAATATTCATCGAATATGAAATCACTGGCCATTATATTTATCTAAATTGGAGTTGTTGTTGTTTTTTTGTGTTTTTTTTTCTTCTCAAATACCAAATCGAAGTAAATTGGATCGAAGAATGAAAGAAAAATAACTTTAGAAATTGGAGACTTTATGCCTTTGGTCTTTCTAAATGGTACTTTTATATGTTCAGTGTTCAGTATGTTTGTGTATTCTCAAAAACATTAACGAATCAACATGAAAAATGGCTTCAAATGACCGGAATGCGATAACAAATTTCCAAAGTTTTACAACGCATCATCAAAAGCAACGGGGAGATACATGAATACACGAGCACACACACACACACACACAACACACAGACACCTTTCGCCCCATTCTTCATGCCTCTCATGTGACATTTCAATGGAATCGGTAATCTGTTGAACAGAAACAACGTGCAAGCATATACATATATAAAGAATTATTTTACGTTTATCAGCAGCAAACTCATTGACATACATGCTGTGCATCTTAATAGCCGGGTATTCTTGTCATCGTATCTACTGCTTGGTTACGAAATCGAGAGATTCAAATGAATTGTTCAACTGTTTTGAATATGAATGACGGTCATTAATTCACGCAAAAGCCAATATGCCATCAAAGATGTATTATGTGGGAAATGTTGAGACATTTCAATCGATGCGGCAAACTTGCCACTTTTCAACGATTGCCAAAATAACATTTGCAAAAAGAAAAAAGATAAAAAGATATGAAGAAAATTATTATCGATTCATTTGTTTTGAAAATGATCAGTCGTTAAATGAATATGCGGTTAAATCCAATCAATCATTCAGTGATTCGATTTTGTGCGATAGCCCAAACAAATACAAATTATCACATTATGCATTTGGTTTTGGTTTCCGTTTCAGTTTCAGTCTCAGTTTTGGTTGGCGTTTGTTTTAATGCAAAAGACAAAAAGAGTTCCACCAGTATCAGGTGTATTTGATCTATTTATCTGAATTGCTCGTTATCGAACAACTTATTCTTGTCCATTTGGTAATGGGCTCTCATTCGATATATTTTAAATTTCATACATTCACAATGTGTTTCGATGGTTTATCATTTCTGTTGGTTATCATTTGAGAGGCAAGAAAGAAAAAAAAACTCGACTGCATTTATGGCTGATTTAGTATGACCGATTGCTATTCATTTTCTCAAACTGTAAATTTGAATATGCTATTCGTGAGTGTGTGTGTGTGTGTCACAATTTTTGTGTCCTCTTCACCATATAGTTAAACGTGCGCTTCATACAATATCCCACAAAAGTATTCTTCTCTCATTGGCCATGCTAAAGGTATATATCAAAAGTAGAATAACGAATGAATCGATTAGATTATGGACAAGAATAAGTTAGAAAACGAAATCTATAACTATAAATTGGAAAGCGTACGACACATTGAATATCATTCCGGTCAATGCTTAAATACATGTAGGATTCGTACATGTGCATTATATTCACCTGTCTGCTTCAGTTTATCCTAGTCATGAATTCTATATATGCAATTTTTGCTACTTTAGACTATAATGCATGGCAAACGGGATTGATAAAATGATGAGAACCAGAGAATGAAGACAAAGATAAAACGACAACAACAACAAAAAAGAAAAGAAAAAGAAAAACAAAAGAAACAAATCCTAAAAAGATTTCACACAGAGCTCATTTGGTAAATCGTTTCGTGTTGTTTTCTTTGCGGTTCGCATTCGATGATTTTCCTATCAGAGATCATTTTCAATCGACCAATGTCCTAGACCGTATGCAGCATTTCTGAATGTGCAATATGCAATTTTTGTCGTAGGAAATCATCTTGTTGCCCAAAGAGAAATTTAAATTTTATGCAGAACAGGAAAATGCATGTGAAAAGCGTTATACAAAAGTTTAAATGTTCGATGATACCGATTCTTAGTCAAACAGTTTATCTTTTGCTGTGATTTTGGATCACAATGGACACTGGGCACACACATATGTGCCTTCACGCCGTCCTACATATACCCACACCACGAATGGAAACACGGGCGAAGAATGTATGAATGGAGATTGAAAATAATAACCGTTTCATATGTGCACGTGCAAAATGGTTTACATAACCGAAATGCGATACTATGTAAAGTGAGTACTAATATCCATCACATATTTAAAGCATATGTATAATTTGCTTGGCAAATGCCATGTTTTTAGAAACGGATGTAACATAATAATTTATTCGAGCCAAAGGACATTGGACACCGGCATTAAATTAATCAGAAAATTGACGATAGACAATGAATTGAATTAAAATAATTCGTGTGTTGGTTACTCGAATCAATATCTGAATACATTTTTTTCCTATTTATTGTTTGGGTCATTCACATTACTAATCGAAATAAGTGAATTTTCTTTTCCATTTCCAAAAAAAAAAAAAAAAAGTTAACCAAGAAAATTAATTTGATATTGAATGATGAAATCAAATGCTTGATTGAAAAGTCCTGGTCCTTGAGTGAACTGTTCCATTGGATTGAAATATAATAATAACAATAATAATAATAATAATAATAATCATCACCAACATCAGTGAATGGTATTTTTCATATTCAATATACACAAATTCAAATTGGTAATCGAAAATCGGTATTTACACGGCATCCAATTACAACCAATGAATTAAGTTTCGAGACTGATAATCTGGTGATAAATTTCGCAATTGAGCAATATAAATGCACACAGAGCAAGAGCTATAGAGGAAAATGGAGAAAGAGGCAGAGAGAGAGAGAGAGAGAAAGAGAGAGAGAGAGAGAGAGAGAGAGA
>GL501541.1:327559-351763 GCA_000149185.1 Mayetiola destructor
GAGAGAGAGAGAGAAGGAAAAAAGAAGAAGAAGAAAAATAGTCGTGCGCAAAGGCATACTTCTTCATCAATGTAATCATCGAGTTCGATATTCGATATGCCTGCAAAAGACTCACGTGCACCGTGGGCCCTTTCATAAGCAATATCATCAACTTATATTCAAAACAATTGGCAGTTCACATTCATAATATCGATCAATGGAATAGCAACAGAACACAGCACAAGCTCGACACACTCAACCCGATCCTATCCACATTGGGACTCAATCTCTCTGTCTCTTTCTCTTTCAGTAAAGACATTTATAAAAAAAAAATTAAAGGAAAAAAATAGAAACAGTGAAATTATTTTTCTTCTATTAATATGGAGAAATATGGAAGGAAGGCAACCACGGCAAAATAATAGTGAAGACACGTATTCTCTTTTAATAATGCTCAAATAATTGTAGTATTTCGATGAGATGATTATGTTTACATGGGATGATTATATGCACATTGCGCTTCTAGTTTTCTTTTTCTTTTCCATATGGATCGAATCGGATCGTTAATACGATATATTTGCCTGAACACCACGAAATGATCAAAACTGGGTACAGAATGGATCGAATCGAAAATGTAAAGGGGAAAAAATTGATGTTTTTTTTTTCTTCTTTGATTCCGAAAAAAATTTCGGACAGGCTTTTGTCTATCATATATTTCACCATTCATTTGTAGCGACAAATAGACGATGATATGACTCATATATTTGATATATTGATGGATTCGCGCGCTCAATCCTTCACGATCAAATATAAATTATGGTAAATATACGTTATATATGTATTTTAGATGCTGAATAGAAGTTGATTTGTGAATTTGTTGAAAGATTATTATTACCATAATTTGATGAATGTTCGGTTCGAGTCATGCGTACGCTGAGTTTTTATTTAAACTTTTTCTTCTTTTTTTTTTCTCTAACTTATGTTTCGATAGAGATTTAAATTCTTATTTGATGTTGACATTGTTTTAAATTATTTTTTTTTCTCTGGCAATTCAACAACGGATATGAAACTTTCAAATTCCATGAAGGTGAAGTGTTGAGCCGATCTATCGGAAGGAAATCATTTGCACGCTTCAAGGTTAAAACAGGTTATATCAAAGAGAAAAACCACAACAAAATCAATCGATCACTGAAAATAAAACATTTTCGAATAATTTCAATGATATGTACTTGTATGTACGTTGTAAATATTTTCTTAAAATATTCAGATGCTCGATGCCCGAATGGATATGCCATTCCATCAAAATGTTCCAAAACCTATGAGCAAAAATGATGATTTTTCAATAAATCATTCGATCATAAAGCAAACTTTTTTTCTTCCTTTCAAAGCATCATAATTTCGATTGATGTTTTGGTATTTTGCGAATGGCAATTCGGTACCACACGTTTCGCTATACATTGAAACGATAAAGGTATCGATCGCCTTACGGGTGATTTTTGGTTGTTCGAATAGTTATTTTATTTTTGTAATATTTAAGGTGCATGCATTGTTATTCATTCAAATTACGATTATTTGCCTTGTTTAGGCCACAATAATGTCGAATAATATCAGAAGGTGATCACAAAGAGTTTTATTTCGTTTTTTTCTTTTTCGTTTTGTACAATCTCTTCATGAAACCATTAGAAGGAACACAAAGTGGTCTCATGTACATCGTAAATCGTACATCGGTTTCATGTTTAGTTTCTCTCTTCGATTTTTGATGATTTTGTGTGCTCTCATTTTTCGTTAAATGACGCACAATTTCTATTGTTTAACCAAAATAGGCAAAGAGAAATGTGTGTATTATGATTCCAACGTATGTACATGCTGTTACAACACAATAACAACAACAATTGTCTAAACGACCAAATTGGTATGAGTTTTCGATCTATTCAATTTTCAGTCAAAAGAACAAAGGCAAACGGGCCATTGAATATGCCATAGATAAAATATTTATGATAAAACGTTGAAGCATAATCAAGCAAAAAATAAGAGTAAAAAACAGTACAGAAAGATGATGAAAAAGCTTTGTGATGCCGTATGTGCATTTTATTTGAACGTATCTTTCACGTTTATTTATGCACCGTTACCATTTCTCCGGTGCCTTTTGCTACTTAATTCTTAATTTTCATTTTTCATTCTCGTTGATTCGTTTCTCATGATATTTTTTCTTTCTTCTTGTTTTGTTTTGTTTTTTTTTTTTTTTGGATTCAATTCATTATTTTTGGCTTTCTTGATTTTACCCCAAATGCCATGTGTCAAAAGACCCGGCATTGAAAGATGATCGGTCTATATCAACAAGAGCATAATATTCAATGCATTTTAATTCGTTCGGTCATCACTTCATTATTATTATTATTATTATTATTATGATCCGATGCAGTCCTCCATTTTCTTCTCTGGCTCTAATTGAACGTCAACACAAGCGATAATTTCTGGCAGACAAGTTTTTGTTTTTCTCTTTTCGTATTTATTGGATTTCTTGGCAGCCACCGACCGGATCGAGACAACGATGCTGTCTTCAATTCTGTGCAAATCTTTGGCCAAATTATATCCATATGTGACGTTGTTATATGGTTCATGTATCGTATTTATTATGCTTCACTTTGTTTTTTTTTCTTTTTCGCCCTTTCTTCATCTCTATTTTCTTTAAGTCTTGATCTTTGGCTATGGTTATGATACTGTTCTGCCCGTTTTGCCATTCTCTCTATAGCCACTGAAAATAATCTGATAAAATTTTTGCGATGCGATTTTATTTCATGAATTTTTCATCAACCAACCCAAAGAGTCATCTATGGAGCATGGAACATGTCTCAGGTATTTGAGTTACAATAGCATATCGTTCCATATGATTCTAATGCCCATGCTAATCATAACCAAATGGGCAATGCTCAACCATTTTCATCTAAAAATCCTCTCTTTCTTTCGTTACATTGATTTGGTAATTTTGAATTTAATTTTTTCTTTCTTTTCGCTTTTTTTATTTTTATTATTTTCCATCGGCGGCATCAACGCATACGCATGTGAATGAACGAACCATGAACACAATGTTGTACGACTGATATTGGCCACAGCATCAACACAGTTCGGGGGGAAAAAAAGAAAGAAATATATATATTTACTTGCAGCAATTGGAATTGCATGGATTAGAATGGAATTTAAATCGTCAAACGATGGGAACTTAGATTATGTATTACGTACAATATTGCAACTGATTTTACAACTGATATAATGTGTGTGTGTGTTTTGTTGTTGTTGTGTATATGGTCAATGCTCATGAAAATGACTGTTACATTGAACGTTAAATAGATTCGACAAGAATAAACCTCAAATTATCGATAGCAAAAATTTTTCGTAACATTTTATTTATTTATTTATTTATATTTGCTGATTGGTCTGGTTGGCAGTACAACAACGGAATTCCGTTAATATTAGAACGTTTTCGATGGTCCAATCAATTGAGCAAATTGTTATTGATAATCTGAGAGGAAAATTACAAACAAACGAATGCAAACAAATCCACAATGTTTGAATGGTTAATGTTTTGTTTTGTAAAATGGGCTTTCATTTAGCGATAAACCAACAAACAAAAAACGAAATTGTATACACAATAATATACAGTATAGTTCGTCTAAAAGGATGTCGGTCAATTGGTTCACAAATCAATGGAATGGTTCTTTAATAGAGACTTTACTGTAACAATAGATCATTAGACAATCAGTATTTGAGGTTAATCAATGAAAGATAAAGCATTTTATTCTCGTAATACCTGAATATTGTTCGCAATGTGTACAATTTCGATATCCATTTCGCATTCAGGGATCACAAATCCGAATTCGAATTCGAATCAATTTAAATCATTTTTAATAGACGATACCGTCGGACAATATTTGAAAAGTGTTCCTCGTCATACGCAAATGCATATTGTACTTTGGGTGCGAGATGGAGAAAAAAAACATCACAACAATTATTCAGAAATGGCGAACGCGTGCACAAAACATACACGCTATACTGATTATTATTCTTATCAGATTGTATAATTCCGTTTGGTTTTTTGTTTCCATTCGAGACATTCATTTGATTTTTATTCATAATACATAATCGATTCGAAACATTTATTTCAAAATTTATTTATTTTTTCAGATGAATTATTCATTATTTGATTGTCTAGCAATCCATAGCATTTAACCAATTGAATTAATCTAATTATCGCTTGATGTTCGATTGTGTTTGAATCACGACAAAAACAACAACCGAATTGTCAAACTAACGACCCCAAATTCATATAATTTTAGGTGGATTATTTCAAGAACATCTTCAATTCAGGTGGCCAAAAAGTCATCGTACATTGTCTCATAACGGATACCGTATCCTTTTTATATCGACGCTACACAATAAAATATTGTATGCCAAGTCAAATGCTAAAATGTTAAGTCAAATAAATACATGTTTTTCACAGAGCTTAGATCACATGTGCGAATTCGCAAACGATCATGCTTATGATCATGTATTCAATGAACCAAATAGAAAATCTTTCTCAAATCAACGGAAAATCTCATGCGAAACAGTGAATAAAACACATAAAATTTATGAAGAAAAGGAAGCCAATGAAAAGACATTGTTTTCAGTTTTCATGTTTGAATTGTAATATACAATATTTGAGTCGCTTTAGATTCGTGATATTGGATTTGTAAGATGCCCTGTTTTTGGCTTTTGTTGTCTTCAAGTAAGTTTTTCCCATTTTGATTGTGTCGCGAGGTATGGAGCCTTGGGCTCATTACAATCATTAGAATTGCCAATTCCATATATCTATTGTTTATTAAATGTTGCTGTCTATGGGCTCCAATTTTATTTTTATTTTTTTGGCCGAACTTTGTTGTTTGCAAAAACATAAATTAAGTTGAAAGATTGCATTTATTGACTTGGAGAAAAAAAAAAGCAAAAAAAGAAAGTGAATACAATTAAACTTATAATGAAAAAAAAAAATTATTCATATTATTTATAATTCCGTACAAAAACATAATGTGAAAACGGAAAAATGTGAAAACGTAAAAATGCGAAAACGTAAAAATGCGAAAAGCAAAAATGTGAAAACGTAAAAATGCGAAAACGTAAAAATGCGAAAACGTAAAAATGCGAAAACGTTAAAATGCGAAAACAGAAAAATACGAAAACGTAAAAATGCGAAAAGGGGAAATGTGAAAACGGAAAACGCATATTAGATTAGGTGAATTGTTCACATAAACGACCAAATGGGTTTGTCATTTGGCTCTTTGTTTTTCCATTGCTTTAATAGTCGAAACAACAAAACCGATAATAATCTTTGAGAATTGAACATTTGAAATTAAAAAAAACAAGACCCAGGCAGACCTCAATTCATGATGCAATCGAATCTAATTCAATTTGTGTAAAATGGAAATCATTTTCAATCACTTAAAACCTAAAATCTGAAACCATTGAATTAATGTGGTTAAACACTGAACCACAGTACAAAACATAATAATCAAATTGCTGATTAAAGTTCATGTGTTCAGTGTTCATTTGTTAATCAAAATTCAAAATCATTTTGACGATCTTTCATGTTTTTCTTTCGACTAAAAAACACAATTTGAGGTATAAATTCAACGTACTTCTCTTCCATATCCCATATCGCATCAAATGATCATCATTTATCATTAATATCATGAATCCTTTGTTTGGTCTGGTATGTTATTTTTGTTTTTTGTTTTTTTTTTCCTTTTTCGGGCCTCATGTCAATAATAATAATAATAATAATAATAATAATACCTAATCTGTATGAATACATTTGTGTGTTGATTCTTAATTATGCGATCAATAACGATTGGTAAATATGAACTGAAAATGCGCCTATCTTCATGGCACATAGCGATTTTGAAAGAAAATTGCTACATTGTATCGAATGTTCCGTGATCATGAACACAAATCGTTTCATATTATCATTATGTATATTATATTTTGTGAGTGAAAGAAAGCAAGTAAGAATTTTCGTTTAGCTA
Organism: Mayetiola destructor; assembly: GCA_000149185.1. Lineage (NCBI taxonomy): Eukaryota > Metazoa > Arthropoda > Insecta > Diptera > Cecidomyiidae > Mayetiola > Mayetiola destructor. The sequence continues at coordinate 333,592 of GL501541.1, forward strand.
AAAAAATATTTAGCACAATGCTCAAGATCAACAACCATGTTGGATTTTATAAATTTCAATCGATACACAACGATCTCAAATATATTATTACCGATGATTGTTATTATAACTATTTTATCGATAAATATTGCAATTCACTTAGTTTATATCCATGGTGTCCTTCTTTTTTCTTTTAAATTTTGCTTGCCTCTCACTCTATCGCTAATATTGACGAAATAGTGTTTTTGTTTTGTTTCAGAGAAATGTTCAACGACATTTAAAAGTCGATGTGACGATAGATGAATGTGTGTGTGTGTATGTGTGTGTGTGTGTGTGTTGGTGCTTGCATGGATTTACAAATTGTATTGTGATAGCCGTGAATGATCATTATCTGTGCAACGATGTTAAGACGAAAACAAATTTAGAACTTTAGACTAGACTTTTTACTAGACGTTGTCTTGTTCTTAACCATTTACATTTCGTCGTCGTTAAGTTGATTGTTTCGAGTCCATTTTGCGCGATGGTTACGCGGATTGTGAAATAAAAATCGTGAAATTGTTACATTGCCAACATTCATACCGTTGAATTGGAATTTATTTTGTGTTTCACAGGCTCTAAACACTCTACAACGGCCACATATTATTTGTGACTCAAAGATTGTTGTCTTGTTCTTAACCATTTACATTTCGTCGTCGTTTAGTTGATTGTTTCGAGTCCATTTTGCGCGATGGTTACGCGGATTGTGAAATAAAAATCGTGAAATTGTTACATTGCCAACATTCATACCGTTGAATTGGAATTTATTTTGTGTTTCACAGGCTCTAAACACTCTACAATGGCCACATATTATTTGTGACTTAAAGATTGCAAGTAAAAAAAAAAAATAATCAAAACCAAAATAATATTAATATTACTTTGTTGTGTTGTGGAGTTTCGGGAAAAAATTGTTGACGACAGCTTTCGCCACACATAGTATTGAATATTTTTTGAAATAAACAACAAAATTTATATGTGATTCAGCCCATTTGGATTATGATGATTCAAAATGAATTTTGAAAATGATTATCAATGGGCCACAGTATCCAGTACTGTACTATGTCCATTACACAACGCTAGTAAATAATATTATATTTATGTATTAACGAAATTATGCTGTTTCTTTTTCTTCGTCATTCTGTTTTTTGTTTTTTTTTTCCTTTTCATCGTATTATCATATAAATGTAATCCAACAACCGCATTTCAAAACCACGAACTCAAATCACTTGAATATTTATATATTTTTTATTTTATTTTTATTTTATTTTTATTCTTCTTTTTTCTTTTTTTTTTCTTTCCTTTTTTTTGATATCTTTGATTCGTACGAACAATTTTCATATGAAATTCTAGTTATTTTAAACGTTATCGATTTGCTTGTTGTTTTATTCGTTTTGTTGTTCGTTTTGAATTTAATTCGAAAATTCAGAAATTTAATGGAATAAAAAAAAAAGACTGAAATTGCAAAAATCGTATCAATATATGTATATTCACATATAGAAGGAATGAGAGGAAACAAACGAAACAAGGAATAAAAATGAATTCTTTTTGTTCATTCACTTATTTGTTATTTTCACTTTGTGATTCCGGCGAAACATTTTGCGATGTGTGTTGATTTATTTGTGGCAAACGAACCAAAATCGGAATTATTTATTTTATTTTTGAGAAAAACCACCTCTTCCTCGGCTGAATGCTCATTTGTTTTCTTTTTTCGCTCTCTCTCTCTCTCTCTCTCGCACTCGATGTTTTAGTTGTTATTATTTTCGTTGTTTCGGGAAATTAAAGGTGAGAAAATCATAAAAAATCGATTGTTATTTTCTATTGAAGTATCCTTTTTTTCGATTGGCTGTTTTTCTAGTCATTCATTTAGTACTTTCGATTCGGTCCAATGTTCTGAGTGCAGATATATCACACAAATTTTTTTTCTTTTCATTTTTTTGTTTTTGTTGAATTGATAAATTGGTAACTCATAAAGCATCGTACATATATGCCAATGGATTGAAATGCAACCAAAAATAGCACCAGCAGCTAAAATAATAAACGGCCGCTTGTATTTCCTTGTTGTTTGTTTTCTTTTTATTTTCGCCAATTTTCATAGACTTTCTGAAAGCGCATTTCGCCTTGTTTTTTCGTTATTTATTCTTTTGTATTTAATACGAGAAAAAAACAGGGAACTTAGCGAATAGGTTTCATTGCAACCAATGAATTATATGGTCAGTGTTCGGCTATGAAAAAGTGTGCATAGTTTGCCACGAATTGTGTATATGTAAATGAATGGGTGCAAGAATGGCGAAAAGAATTAAAAAATGAAGACGAACAATAAAAAAAAAAAAAAACAGAAAAAAAATTAATATAAAAACGAAAATACGATTCAACAACAGCCTATACATTATACACGCACACACACACGGCAACAACGACATAGCAATTTTAATAGCTTATGGAATTCGTACCGTTTATTTTAATTGCCAAATGCAATTGTTACGAATGTGCCGACTGTGAATCTTGAATGTAATATTCTTTTACTTTTGGTTTTGTGTGCGTTTCATTTTTTTATACCGTCTTTGGGGCTTCTTGGTTGCTTGCTCGGTATCAGCATTATTTTATTTTCAATTTTTCATCATTGTAATTGTACATTGGAGGAGCATTGAAAATTCTATAGAAAATTGCATATTTGCCGCCAAAAGTCGAAAAATACACATTCGACACACCCAAATAAGTATTTGCGCATCATTACAAATGAATTGCATCCAAATTGAATTATCTTCACAATATAAAACCGTCCAGAAACCGAACAACACACATCAAACATAACATTTGAAATTCAATTCATCTTCTGAAGTCATTTTATTTTCCATTGATCCATTCATTCGGTTTTCGGTGAGTTCAGGGATTTGTTATGTTTTTCTTCTTTTTTTTTTTTTTTTTTCTTTCTGTTTTCTCAAATACATACATATATGCTTACAATCGGTAATAATAAAATCGATGATCATTCCCAAAGGTATTATTTACTGAGTGTATAATTTCATATATGTTTATGGGCGCATTTTGCCGGCGCAATTTCAAACAATCACAAACATAAAGTCTCAATTAATAAACATATTGAAATTGAAATTGAAATCCGATCGTCCGATTGATAAATTATTATGGGATGTGAAAAGTGAGAAGTGAGAGGAAATTGCACATACTATTCAAAATTGATTATAAAAAAATGAATTATGAATTATGAATTATGCATTGTGGCCGAACAGGTGCAAATATATACATCAAATAATAAAATATAATTTCAAGTTCGATTTTAAATATTATGGTGTTGTATCGGAATCGTCATTAATAGTTGTTAATTTGTTTGGTTGGTTACGCTTCGATCAGTACATTGCTAGTTTTCTATCATTACGTGAGAGCGTTTCATTTGGGCTTTCAGCTTTTGTCATTTTAAATTTATTTGTGTGAAATTCCTTGTGCTCGATTGTTGCCTATGGCTTTTCTAAAATAAGGAAGGTTCACAAGAATCGTAACCACAGAAAAAAAAAAGAAGTGAAAAAGTCATAAACTTTAAGATTTTATCATTGCTTGGTTCAACATTCACGATGCCTAGATTCCGTACGTTAAACGATTGAAAAATAGTTTGAGTGCACATATCACAGCTCTCACATCAATTCGATTTTCAATGTTTCCGTTTTGCATTCACTATTCAAAATAATGAGAGCAAATAGAGTATTATTTACCATTTAATGCTAATTAGGTCTTTTTCTTCAAACTGAATCGATAGTCGATCGTTTTAATTGAATGAAACTTGATCGCTCTTGATCCGGTCAGGATTAAATCAACAATTCAACTAGGCAGAAGAATTTGGCCATTAAACAATGATTTTAATTTCGTTTACTGTGGCATTCAGGTTCCAACCGGGTTTCTCATCTTTCTTTTTTTTTTTTTTTTTTCTTTTTCTCAATTTGTTATTTTCCACATAATTTTTTTCTTTAGTGTTTCTTTTTTTTTGTGCGGATGTCTGCTGTTACCAAATCAACACATCAGTGAAATGTGAATACACGAATATGAAACAAAATGAGAAAAAATCCTTCCATTGGATCACAGATAACGAACGATGCAAGGAAAACAAAATAAAAAAAAACCGAAAAAATATAAATACATTTCGTATATTATTTGACGTGTTTTTGTTTTCGTTGCTATTATGGTTACTCTGTTGCTGTTGTTGTGGTCGGTTTTATTTTTCGGTTTCACAGAAATTATATTTGTAGCAAATGATCGTTTCATCAAAATTGAAACGAACACAGGAAAAAAGTAGAAGCACAATACATTTTCAAATTGTTAATCAAAAGCGATACAACGATTTGTGAACAATTTAAAACGAAAGAAAAACCAAAATTCTGACGACAGTCTTTACATACCTTGTTTTGTTTTTTTCTTTCTTCTTTTTGCTGACGAATGCTTTGTCTCAACACTTGGATTCAACAAGTAGACTCCAAAATTTTAATATTCAATCACTTTTGATTATGATATGGGATTTCAATTCGGTCCGTCAAACTTTACCGGCAAATATCCGTTTATCAATTATTTATTGATTGTTTTTAATCTTATTTTTGAATTATTTAGAAGGATTGATACATTTTTAGTAGTCCATTTTTGTTGTCGTGTGTCTAAATATCAAAATTTCATTTCGTGATGAGCTTATTTTAGTGGAAAATTCAATTCTTTTTATTTTGTTGTTGGAATACTTAATTTCAATACTTTGGAATATTATAATTTTGTAACTTGTCTTTTTTGATCATTCATTCGCATTTTTGCACAATAATAACAACAATAATCGGACCAAAATTTTGTCTGTTACAAAGCACGTGCACCACATTCGAATTGCTACTGGTGTCAGATCGTCCTAGAAGAGGAGCGAAATAAAACCAAAACCAAAATTCCGAAAAACCGACACAATATTGGTGCGTTGCATTGATGGTGATGCAACAAATTGATGACAACCAAGAAAAAAAAAAAGAAAACAAATACCGAAAGAAAAACTTATTAATTTTTAATGCTCGATTTTTTCTTTCGTTTTTAATGTCGATGATATGAAAAATTCCTTCAAAAATCTCAAAAAAATAGTAGTTGAAGATGAAAGCGTAAAAAGTTTTAACAATTTCGTTGTTCGATTCACACACGTCCGTTCAAGTCGATTGCCCTATGTAGACTTCACCAAACATTGTCCATACAACCAGACCGAATGAATATATATATTTTGTAGTCAAAGTTTTCTCAGCCATACACCGTACACCGAAAAGGCGAATAACAACCGATAGACGAAATGAGTTCCAGTAAACACATTTAATCGGCGCAATCGGTGTCTTATGTGTATAGAGTGGAAACTGAAAGAGACACACCGATAAAAATTGGAATATATATAAAAACCATACACAAGGCACAATACCGTACTCTCCGTATTATTCGTACAGTTTCCAAAACCATACTATCAACATACATCATACATATTGTACGAATGAAAAGAAAAAAAAAACAAAGAACACAACTAAATATTCGAATATCTAATAGAATATTAAGAGCAAGACAGAGACAAAGAATTTCAATTTTTTTTATTTTTTTTTTTTTACTGTGTCACATTTTTATGTTTTTATTCTCGTGTGGACGGTACTGTGGTATGGACTATACTTTCATATAAACATTTTCTTTTTTTATTCATTTTTCTAGTTCTTCTTTTTTCTTTCTTTCTCCTTCTTCTTATTCTTTTTCTTTTTCTTCTTTGGCTTTGCAATGATGTGAGCACTCAAATATTATAATGCATTCATAAGCCAACTAATATTCTTACGCATACATTCATATGAACACTGGACCAATGAACGTCTCTCTATTTTTATGCACTTAAAATGAGCTATGATTCCTTCGTCCAGCTAAAAAACGACCAACAAAAAGAAAATAAAAGAAAGAAAAGAACTTCGAATGAATCACCGACAATGAGAGATGATCCACAGAACCCAAGAAGAGATAATGAAAAAGAAGAAGAAAAAAACGGAAACAAAAAAAATATTTGTAGGAAATTCTAAACATTTCCACATTGCATATTATGATGTACGAAACCAAGAAATAATAATGTGCAAGACACAACCGTGGATAATAATGTTCATTGAACATTCACGTGTATTCATTATTCATTTATGTGGTGTAAATAGTAATCAGTGTTTGCGATAAATGAGATGGAACCATATGAGAATGCCGAAGGCGCTTCATTTTGATTATGCGTATGCGTATGCGTATGCATATGGGCCATCATCAATCCAATATAAAAATATTTTCGAATAAAATAATTTTATAAAATCGCATACAATTGCATACATTGTGATGGTGGTTAACTGTCTTATGTCCAATCGTTTTAGAATGTTAAATGATGTAATGCAATTTCCCATGTGTTTGTTCTGTATGTAAAGCGATGTATTTAATGAAAAGCATATATACACATGTAATCAGATGGTTTTTTGTTTTTCCTTTTGATTTTGGAAAACAAACAGTTCGCACTTCATTCATGCAATTGAACCAGACTCACCATGGCATATTCTCATCGAGATGATGAAGAAGAAAAAAAATAAATATACTAAAATGATGTTTCCTTAAAGGATTGAATGTGACGCGACGGCTTACATATTCTCTTCTCATTCAGCTACAGTTGATCTTAGATCGGCAAATAATTTCTATGAAACAAAAAAGAAGACGTCGACAATTTTTCGGCCATCATTTCTCTTTTAGTTTTTTCACCGTTTCACTCATATCATATAATCAGCATTAAAAATGATATTTTTAACGACCACTTTTCATTCTTCTTCTCATAAGCGTTAAGGTCTTTTTTATCCATTTCATTCTTATACGTTGCTGTTGTTGTTGTTGTTGCTGCTGCTGCTTTTTTTTTTTGGTATTTCTTACACAAGCGGCTATGATCCGTGTACGGTTTGTAAAGTAATATATTTAATTTGTTGGTCACATTGGCGCTTAAAGTACCGCTGCTTTATCCAATGGACACGGTGTGTTCAGTGCTATATTGCACTTACTTACTTAGGCGAAAAAAGAAAAAAAGAACAAAACAAAAAAACTGAGAAAAAAAGCATCAATTGTTGCCACCGTTGTGCGATGTAATAAAAATCAGTTTTATGGTATTTAATTGTTGTTCATATATGAAAAACATTACACATTTTTCGTGAAAATAATCCAAAGAAGAAGCGTCGTACATCATGTGAAATGACCATTTGAACAAAAATACGGTTTGTCATTAAAAAATAATTCTGTTTTTTTTTTTGGTTCTTTTTTTTTCTCTCTATCCATGCATTACGTTTCATATTTTGAAACGAAACCGACTCTACGCTGCCTTGAAATAGCACGAAGAGGATTCGATTTAATGAAAATGTCTTTTATGTGATGATACGATGATGTTGATTATTAGTGGTTGGTGGTCTAACGAAAATTTTGAAATGAAACGAATAAATCGCCATTTCATTCGGATATTGGATGGAATTTGAATTTTTACGGAATATATTTTGTTGGGTTTTTTTTTTTTTTCGTATTCCTTTGATGAAATTTGTTAATGCTAAACTGTTGATCGAATATAGCATTCGGTATGGAACCCCATGGTGTGTTCATTAGACGTAATTATTACATATTTGTTCAGATCTCACTTTAACACGTGTTAACCAATTGCCATTTGTTTAAATCCCATAATTTTCCAATACAAATACAATTGATAGAAATACGGTGTTCTTCGCCAGAATAAAAAAATTTTCTTGCTTCCAGTGTTGCGAGATTTTGACAGGGAAATGCAGCCAAATTGGAAATTAACACTGAGTTTGAGTTTTATTAAACCAGGACCCATTGATAGGCAATTTGTTTAGTTTATCAAATATTTTAAATGTATAAAATGCAAAGAATAAAGACTTGTTAGCGGTCACCGTAAACAGAAGAAAACTTTTCAAATAAAATGATAAATGTTGTTGACAATGCTGCGTATCTTTTTCACGTTTCATTGTTGCTCATTTCATCTTTTGGTTGAATTCAAAAACTGTATTTGCCATATCTACAATATCTTGGTACGAAACGACCGAATAAGAATGGAGAAGAACTAAATGCAATGGTCACGTTTCTATTTGAAATTTTGTTGGTTTCGTTACTTTGTTGAGGATGGTGTTGTTGTTGTTATTTTTTTTATTCATTTTTTTTTTTTTTGTTTCATTTATTTCGATTTGTGTGTGATTAATGCTGTCACATCAGATTAACGTTGAAAATTGATTAAATCTCATATCGTTGCGATGAGCGAAACAATTCCATGAGTAATACCGGTATATTCAATAGTCTTTAAATCACTGTACACTGTACAGTAGCTAATAATAAAAGACACAAACATTCAGAGAAAAAAACGAACTCAGCAACACACAGAGAGAGAGAGAGAGAGAGAGACAGAGAGAGAGAGAGAGACAGTCAATGCTCATTTGAACCGCACTATAAATCATATAAAAAATGACACCTTGAGTGTTGCTGCTAATATATGCGATGGGTGTTGTTTATTCTATCTAAGAAACACTAGTTTTTCGTAACATTCATTTTTGTATGTCTTTCTATTTCGACTTTTTAACTTTTAAATTGGTGACGATATGAATTTGATGACCCGCAAACACCGTACATTTTATGGACTCATTTACAATGTACACTGCGACTAAAAAACAAAATGACTCTCAAAAAATCTTTGTTAATTAGTTCTACTTGCTGTCCAGTTTCAATAAATAATTAATTAGCCGGCAGCTGTTCACACAGAGCTGAAATAAAAAGTTGGAAACAGGGGTCGCATTGGGGAACAATATATGAATTGCCAAAAATATTCATAATAGGATAATGATCGAATTTACGAGCCAGAATTGCACAATGTTTCGTTAAGATATAAATGAGCCTAATTAGCAGAATGCAGCCTTGGAGTGTGTTCTATGTTGACAATGTTAAATTTTTGGATCGAATGTCATATCGTTTTAGGTAGCGCCATCTACTCGGTATAGAGCGCAACTTGGGCAGCTATCGATAACCCAAACAGACTTTGACATTCAGGTGACTGAATCATGTATCTGGCTTTTGAAGATTATTCAGAAGTGCATTTCATATACGCGCATTCAATATTCATGATGAGGGCGATACCAGTTACATGAATGAACGGAATATTTCAGCCGTCTTACTCCGAGGCTGGCAGAATGAGAATATGGTGATAATGAAAAGATGTCTTTTGGCAACTTTTGTTTGTTTTCCAGCTTTGGTGCTTCTGTTAACTCATTTACTTGACTTACTTTCTGCTTTTTTTTCGGATTTTCATATGAATTCCATGAAATGCTGGTAATAGTAAGTATTGAATCATTAACTGAATATGAATTTGAACATGTAATAATTTGTTACCTGCACGAATTTTTAGCAATGTTAACAACTGTGTACCGATGTGTACAATAAATATGACCATCATCGCCGGCAACTAATTTGATCATTTGTTCCATCAATTGATAATCCATAGACAGATTTTGAATGCAAAAATATATCGTATGGTTCATTTCTTTGATGCGTTAAATCGTTGAATGGACATTGTCCATTGGACAAGCAATCCGAAATTGAACATGTGAACAAAATTTTAAAGAACGAAGAAACTTTTATCTGAAAAGAAAATTTGGAAAATTGCATTCCGTTTTTTGTTTTGTTTTTTACTATGAGCGGATGGTGTTAAAGCAAAAAAAAAATGTAATCATTTTTACCAATCTCACCGTTTTACTTTTTACATTTGCCAATTATCCCTCATTCCAGCCTTATATTTGAAAAAAAATGCAAAAAATTTATGATAAATAAAATGAGAAATTTATGATAAATAAATGTGCAAATTGAGTTTCCAAGGAGAGAAAAATGCGATTAAAAGAATCTGTAACACAGTCAATGCTCATTTGAACCGCACTATAAATCATATAAAAAATGACACCTTGAGTGTTGCTGCTAATATATGCGATGGGTGTTGTTTATTCTATCTAAGAAACACTAGTTTTTCGTAACATTCATTTTTGTATGTCTTTCTATTTCGACTTTTTAACTTTTAAATTGGTGACGATATGAATTTGATGACCCGCAAACACCGTACATTTTATGGACTCATTTACAATGTACACTGCGACTAAAAAACAAAATGACTCTCAAAAAATCTTTGTTAATTAGTTCTACTTGCTGTCCAGTTTCAATAAATAATTAATTAGCCGGCAGCTGTTCACACAGAGCTGAAATAAAAAGTTGGAAACAGGGGTCGCATTGGGGAACAATATATGAATTGCCAAAAATATTCATAATAGGATAATGATCGAATTTACGAGCCAGAATTGCACAATGTTTCGTTAAGATATAAATGAGCCTAATTAGCAGAATGCAGCCTTGGAGTGTGTTCTATGTTGACAATGTTAAATTTTTGGATCGAATGTCATATCGTTTTAGGTAGCGCCATCTACTCGGTATAGAACGCAACTTGGGCAGCTATCGATAACCCAAACAGACTTTGACATTCAGGTGACTGAATCATGTATCTGGCTTTTGAAGATTATTCACAAGTGCATTTCATATACGCGCATTCAATATTCATGATGAGGGCGATACCAGTTACATGAATGAACGGAATATTTCAGCCGTCTTACTCCGAGGCTGGCAGAATGAGAATATGGTGATAATGAAAAGATGTCTTTTGGCAACTTTTGTTTGTTTTCCAGCTTTGGTGCTTCTGTTAACTCATTTACTTGACTTACTTTCTGCTTTTTTTTCGGATTTTCATATGAATTCCATGAAATGCTGGTAATAGTAAGTATTGAATCATTAACTGAATATGAATTTGAACATGTAATAATTTGTTACCTGCACGAATTTTTAGCAATGTTAACAACTGTGTACCGATGTGTACAATAAATATGACCATCATCGCCGGCAACTAATTTGATCATTTGTTCCATCAATTGATAATCCATAGACAGATTTTGAATGCAAAAATATATCGTATGGTTCATTTCTTTGATGCGTTAAATCGTTGAATGGACATTGTCCATTGGACAAGCAATCCGAAATTGAACATGTGAACAAAATTTTAAAGAACGAAGAAACTTTTATCTAAAAAGAAAACTTGGAAAATTGCATTCCGTTTTTCGTTTTGTTTTTTACTATGAGCGGATGGTGTTAAAGCAAAAAAAAAATGTAATCATTTTTACCAATCTCACCGTTTTACTTTTTACATTTGCCAATTATCCCTCATTCCAGCCTTATATTTGAAAAAAAATGCAAAAAATTTATGATAAATAAAATGAGAAATTTATGATAAATAAATGTGCAAATTGAGTTTCCAAGGAGAGAAAAATGCGATTAAAAGAATCTGTAACACGCTTTTCAAAATCCTTTTACCTGACCACTACACTCGGCGAGCCCTACGAGAAAAACAATACCGCGATTATATATTCCATTAAGAATGACACGGAAATCAAACTTTTCATTCTGATACAAAATGGAACCCGATTCATTTGGTTCGAAATGATTGTTCCATTTCAACCGACCAAAAAAAAAAAAAATTCTAGAATTTTTTCTTTAAATAATGAAAAAGAAAACAACAACAATCAAACGGCATAGAAACAACTTCTTCGACTACTGAGTAATTACTTTTTATGGTTTAATTGTTTGTTTTTTATTGTTTTTTGGTGCTCCGACCGAATTTCTCGTTCCATAAAGAGTCGTAGTTCGTTATTTTTTGCCACGATTTGCCACGATTGCCGTTTTCTGTTTTCAATTCGCCACTCTCCGTTTTACTTATCCGGTTTTGTTTTACGGTAACATTTTTAATATTTATTAAAAACTCAAAGTTATTGAACTTTGCGGCACAAATCGACGTAAATCGATTATTTTCATGACGCATTTCGTTTTATTTTGTGTATTTTTTTGGGATTAAAACTTGTTATGATTATTGATCTCCTTTATTTTTCTAATTTATCATTCGTTTGTCTCCTTCAAATGTTAGAAACTCCTCATTCAATGCCATACAATATTAAATAACATCGTATGTCTTCCGTAATGGACTTCAATTAATATATTTTCCATTTTCACTGCGAATTTTTCGATTTAATCAAATAAATTTAGTCATAACATTTCAAACATAAAGACTCCATTCGAAGCAATACGAAACAATATCGAACGATGCATTCATCTAAACAAACGTACAATTGCTGTTATAATATTTACACTATTTAGATCATTCCTCTCAAATAAATCGGCACAAAAATAAATGATACTAAAAATGATTAGATATTCGTAGATGTCATACATTTCGCAAATGTGTAAAAAATAAAGTCAAAGACTTCTCGCGTTCACAATTTGTGTCGTACATTGCATGAACATTGAACATGAATTCGATGAATGGCTCTCGAAATAAAATGGTGAATGACCATACAGAATAAGTATTGTATATTTAAGATAAACAACAACCAAATGTAAACTTGTCTCCCAATTATTTCGTTTTCTTAATTGATTTCATTCATAAACTCGATTGTTGCTTCTTTACTCATTGTTCAAGTGAAATGGAATTTACGCAATGCTTTGGATGACCACATTGCATTTGCGTGTGTGTGTGTGTGTGTTTTTGTTTAAATACCGTCTATCATTTGTCAGGCCCAGACCATTGTGCAATGTGAAAATTTAGATAAAAAGATGATTATTATTAAACATTAAACATAAAGTGAGCGGCATTCAGTCGAATGACCGATGATTTGGCTCGATCTTTGCTCACACTGTGTCGGTTTGTTAATTATTATATGATTTGTCTTCGATGCGACGACGATTATGAATTATGATTAATATCAAACGACACACATATGGGCGATGAATGAAAACGAAAATGAAAATGAAAATGAAAAACAAAAATTGAATGAAATAAACTTGGTTCACGCCACACAAACCACAAACCACAATTTCATAATTTTATCAAATTAATTACTTTAAATAACTGTAATATAATTAATGGGTCGATCAAAACCAAAGACCAGCAAACCAAATGAGAAACAAAATTGAGAAAGTGAGAAGAACAACAAAAAGCGTAATTGTGCATAAAACCGAACGCAAAATCAATTGGAATAAATTTTTTATTTTATTGAATTTATGAAGTCATTTGCGATCGTTTATCTATTGTGTCGTATTGAGTTCGCCCATTCTTATTTTAATACTTACGATTTGTTCGTTGACTTGGTGTTGATCATAATTGACAATTGACATTAACGCTCATTTGTTATAATGTGGTTCGAACATAAATTGCTTATTTGAACTTAATTTGAATTTATGTGCGTAATTTGATTAGAAAATCGATTGATTCAAAGCGAAATCACTTATCGAAAGATTTCAATTTGTGTCATTTTATTATTAAATGTTGATTGTAAGATTTCCGTTGTCGTTGTCATTGCTGTTGTTATTGTCGTCGTTTCGATTTTTGTTCCGACCCTTTCGATTTGAAATCGAATGTTTTATCGTTTTGAAATCGTCGATTGACACCACGTTTTAGTGAATTGTATAATTAAAAATTTAAATTTTAAATGCAGAAAGAATACAAAATTCAATCTCACAGTTGGAAATTGGATCGGACGTAATAAAAATAATGATACACCAACACCGGCATGCACATGTAACAATTTTAAATTAATAAATTATTCTGTTTTAGTTTGAAACTGTTCCGTATCCTTGTTCCATTCGAAAAGGGTTTCTTTGCATCGGATATTGAATTAATCGCTGGTAATGCAAACAAAGGATGAAACAATGCAACGAAAAAATAATATCAAAAGGAAGAGAATATGAAGATAACAAATGTTTGACCGATTATTGCTCTACATCCGGTACGCGATGGTATTTATACATATTTGTGGATTGTGTTACAAATTTACCAAAAACCAAACTAAAACAATTTGAATAATATTTTGATTGAAATCGAACACAAAATAATTATTCAGAAATTTAAAGCCGACGGAAGTTTTTGGCCGTTTGAAAGATTCTGCTGTGTACGAATGGGTTTTGTCCGTTGAAAAGGTAAATTTTCCAATTTTATGTGAATCGGATGTTTTTTTTTTAAATTCTTCTTCTTTCGTGTCTGTGTGTGCGTGTGTGTGTGTCTGAACCAAACGACTCTTTTCGTTTCATTGAATTGTGTTCCAAATGGGTCATTCATCGGTACAATTTATGATCCTCAAACAGAACGATCGATGAAACGAAAATTTCACATTGATGATTTATGCTGTGCAACATTTAAAAAATATTCTCATTACATGAATCCGAAACGAGAAATATGAACACATGAACGTTAGATATTGGATATTGGACATATAAAGTCCAAGTGTTTTGAAATTGTGCACATCATTCACATCACAAGGCAAATGAATTTCGATTTAAAAAAAAAAAAAAAATAATATGCGCACACTTGTCTCAGTTCACCTTCTCTCATCGTCTGACTGAGTGTCTGACGATCGATGCAACTTCGACCATATCTCATTTTAAATGAAATTATGTCAACCTTTTGCCATCGAAAGTGTTATTTATTACAAAATAAATGTAATTCTAGGTTCAATATTATTAGCAACTAATAGGAATGGCATTGAGTGAACATTGAATACTCAGCATAACCATCACAGTACCGCATGCACTTTACGGTGCATTCATGCATGTTTGAAATAAATATATATATTGTTGTGTTCGCAATTCGCAAATATTGCAATTTAAAAAAAAAAAAAATCACCTTCAGGAAAATCGTTTACACATAAATGTGTTGAGAACGATTTGTTTCGGACGCGATTGATGATGTTACAAAGTTGAAAATGTTCGAAGTTCGAATGCTCGAACTGATGCAAAAAAAAAAATGGCAAGAGGAAGAGATGGAGAGAGAGAGAGAGAGAAATATGATATGCAAATCATTTGCTTTGCATTCGTATCGTTCAAATGAGTTATTGCACAGCTGGTTGCTGCTATTGATGAGTCTATTTGCGTTCCTTTATTTTACCCAATGTATTTTTAAGACATCTCCACATGTTTTCCAAACGAAATGATCGCCTCTAAAGTGTGTTAGACCAATATGTGCTGTTTCCTACTAGCATTTTTGCGATTTAATGCGAAGCAACTGAACTTGCGTACGGATTATAGACAATCTAAACAGCTGAATGAACCAATATTCCTTTATTTTCTTCTTTTTTTCATCATATTTTTTTTTTTATTTTTATATTCGTTACGCGTCGATCGTCTTCAATATACATTCAACGCTCAATGACGACTTAACCACACCACCATAAATCCACAAATCTACAATTTCATATTCACCAATAAACCACATAGATACATATAGATACTAGCATTTATCAATGGTGGCATGGCATGATCTTCGATCGTAACGCAAATATGAAAGATTTCTAATCATTCAATTTGAAATTGGTAAATTAAATCCAAAGCAAGCGCATACAAATTGAAATCGACCGAAAGAAGTTGGCAGTGAATCATCGCCATTGGAAAATGAAAAATTCGATGAACATATTTTTGCATCATCTGTGGAACGGCCACAAAATAAAAAGAAATTGTTGCAAAAACCAGCGGCGCGCGATCATTACAATTGAAATGGGCCTGTGAGAAGCATTCAGTCACAATTTTACGTGCGTATGCAATGAAGAATTGCCAAGCAAAAAGGTTAAATGGTTTACGTCGATTTATTTCCAATTTCATCTAATATTTTCATATTCTCACTGTTGTGTCGTTTATAAATGTAGTACTGTTTCTCTCTTGTTTATTGCACGACGAAAATAATAATTTCAAATGCATTGACGTTCTGTTGCAACTTGAATAAAATATCGGCTAACATTGGTTCACATCTCATGGAAAAAGAAGCGAAAAGAAGCAACGAAAACAAAGTTAAAATATCTTCCGAATGAAAATTCAAACGAAATTCCGGGAATGGATATGCTTTTCCCTTTACGATATGAGGGGCAATAAGATATGATGATCAATGAAAAATGATGTGACGATGGCGAACGGCTGAGAATGGAACATAATTGGCGAAAATAATTCGAAAATGACGGAAATGAGTTTAACCAACGAAAGGTCAATCTAATTGAATGAATTAGATGAACTTAAAGTTTTGTTCCGATTTCGATATAAATGAACATCGGAATCTGATGAATTGGTTGCACTTTGTGACTTTACAAAAGCCTATACCGCTTTCGCATTATCATCGACCAAATGATTTTTGAAAACATCTGTTGTGAGTGCCGAAGTACAGCCAAATCCACACAAAAACACATCCAAAAGAAGGGAAAAAAATTATTCCACAAAAGAAGGAAACATATAAGGGATATAAGACAAACGAACCAACCAACCAACCAGGAGAATCACTTGTTGCTTGAAACGTGTGCATGGTGTCAGAGCCGAATTGTTGACGAATTAACACACGCAATTTGATTCATTTTATTCTTTTCCATTTGAATATTTAAAATATATGTGCGAATCAATAATAAATAGGAGATAATTACTATTATTATTATTATTATTATTATCATTATTCCGAACGAAACAGAAGCAAATAAAAACAGCAAACAAATTGATTATCAAGAACATTTTATCGCCGACAGAAAAAAACAAATTTTCAATGAGTAGACCGACGGCTCTTTGCATTTTGAACAAATGGATTGGGTTATTCACCAAAATGAACCGAACATGAAAACTAAATAGAATGACCATGTCGAAAATCTGGTTCTTAGCGCGCTTAAATAAATAAATTATTAACTTACCGATGTTAACACGGAATATTTGCGTTGTTGAAATTTCGGTGCCTTTGTGTGTGTTCTTTTTTTTTCTTTTTTGTTTTTTGTTTTCCGTTCCCTTTGTGTTTACCTCGTCTTCCTTAATCTTATTAATCACAACATTCTCTCTCCAAATTCACTTTCTTGTGGCACTTTTAATTCTCTATTAATTGGTTTTTCGTTTTAAAATAATAAAAAAAATATCTTTAAGCACATTCGTTATTTTACATTCTACACCCGATTACGATTATATTATATTATAATTCGTCTTTGTTTACGAAAAAAGCAGCAAAAAATGATCAAAATTTGAAGAAAAAAAAATAAGAAAAAAATGAAAACAAATGAAAAGACTGAGAATATCAAAACAAACAGTGGCTCAGTGTTGTAGCCTACATGAGTGTATGCTTGCGTTTTTTTTCTTCTTCTTTCTATATTCTGTTTTTAACACGGTAATATGTCAAGTATCTCACACCGAAAAATTTTCTCGTGTGTTGAACAATAACACAGAGCACACATCACACATCGACGAATTAAAAGCAGGTTCTTTTTATGGTCTTACGTTCCTGATCAGAAAATGTTTAACAAAACAATTCCAATAGAAAATGAATAGGGTAAAATCCATCGAATCAGTACCTCGCACCGATCAAATGATAATTTGTTTTTTTTTTCTTCAATATTTGTCGTCAAGAGCCAATGAGCCAATTTGTTGATAATTCATTATTATGATTTAATTTTTGTATTTTGTATTTGACTTATTTCAACACATTCATTTGACATTTTCAATGAATACTCACCATAAAATACCGATTCACCAAATAGCATATTGTACTAAATTTTTGCATTTGTTCTAAAACAGTATATTCACCGTCAATCGTTTCATTTGCAATGAAAGACATTATTTGTTTCATAATTTTTTATTTGATTAAAATTTTATTGATGCTTGCAATTGATTGATTTAACATTTTTTTTAATCAAATAAATTGATAATTTTTATTATGCAGCCTGCGTCATAGACGAACGAGGCATGAAATTAACCATCAATCCATCACGTGCTTGATATAAAAATGCACGAATGTCCATAACAAATGGTTTTTGTCTCGGTGACAATGTGATTTTATAGTCCCGAACAATGGTCATCAATGCGGATTTGGTTTGAGCCAATGCAAATTTTATTCCCGTACACATGCGTGGACCTTCGCCGAAAGGTAAATAGATGGCTTTGTGTCGTTTGCGTCGTTCGTCTTCAGTGAAACGGTTTGGTTCGAATATTTCGGGGTCTGGATAATTTTGTGGATCCCTAAATATGG
>GL501541.1:357073-370284 GCA_000149185.1 Mayetiola destructor
AGTAGGTTAAGTTACTTGAGTAGGTTAAAGTTACTTGAGTAGGTTAAGTTACTTCAAGTAAGTAAGTAACGTCAAGTAACTTGGGTGCCTACTTACTCGACTTGAGTAAAATTACCCTACTACTTACTCAACCTACTAGATTAGCCTACTTACTTGCAGGTATGCTTGTAACACGTCAATAAATCCTATCGAATGAAAGCTATCGTGCAAGTCAATCAACAATTAACAAATATAAATTGAATGATCCCGAAATGGTTGATTTAGATTATAAAATTCGAATTTTCTTTTCCATTTTGTCGAGTGAGTTTTAATTTTAATATTTATATACGTGTTCATTTTCAGAAAAAAAAAAATTAAGATAAAAACAGAGTCCGGCGTTATTCAAAAACTTGAATAGTTATCATAATTTTTTGAATATGATAATTATTCAAGACGGTTTTATTCATGATTACTTTTCTTAAATGATTACAGATCATTGTCGTTATTCGCGAGTTACTTTTATGAATAATCATCAGTTATCAGAATAACATTATTTGATTTAAATTATTCAAATAATCAGAATATATATTGAAATCGAATTTGATTCGTAATGCGTATATATTCTAAATAGTGTCCAGTATTGACCACACAAATAATACAAAGAAATGAATTATTAATATTTGAGACCATATTGATTTTAAGGGTAAAATTGACGGAAATAGTGTTAGAAGGAGATAGAAGATAAAAATAGTGGCCAACAAATGCTTTTGGACGTTTTGTATTCAATGCAAAAATAGACGATGTTTCCGACGTGGAAAAAGAAACTGACTAAACCTAATATAGATTGAGTATTATGATGATAATATACGGTGCATAAAAAATCGAGAAAGAAAAACGCACAGCCAAGACATTTATTTATACCGTGTTCACACTACACAGTTTTTTAAATTAATATAAATAGCCTAAAATTCATACTATACTATCAATTCGATTTATTCAAATAATAATTGGATTGCTTTCAGATGTTTGATGCGATTGTTGTTGTTCAGGCTGCGAATTCGAATTCATTCTCTTATATATGGAATACTTAATTTTTATATTGGACATATATAATCCTGGAATTGTAAAAAAATTGCGATTAATAGTTTTATTCAATTTTCAGTCGATTTGTTGTTGCATATTACCTGTACATATTCCGAATACAGATAAACTAAACACATCTGGAAAAGTAAATCTCACAGAATATCCACAGCATCTTGTTGTGTCTATTGATAAGTATGCCATTAAAATGAAAGCAAAAATAGCCCACAGAAGAAAGACAAATGATTGAATCAAACTTGGTAACACCAAAAAGCGAAATTTATTCTGTAAATGGGAAGAAGAATTAGAATTAGTCGAAAATCCTTTAGCTAATTCATATGGTAGAATATGCATTTTCAATGAATCTCACTAGAGATTGTTTGAAACTTATCGAATTAAATTGAAATTACCTTGAGAATTACGTACACATAAGCCACAAATGTACCCAAACAAAGAACAGAAATTGCAATCCAAACAAAAACGCTTTCACTGCTCTTCATGGCTCGCCAAAGTGGTTTTTTCAGAATAAGCCCACAAAGACTTAATTCTACGCATCCAAATAATATAGCGTTTATCTTCGAAGTCCAGTTAAAACATAAATCACCAAATAATCTCATCGTTCTTTATTTATGGAAAAATCAATATTCGAATTTTCTCTTTATTATCCGATTTTGAATTTTTTTTTTTATGAATTGACGTCTACGTCTACTCTCGCACAAGACAAGCCTATAGACATGCGCATCTATGTATACTAGTCTGTATATATTTGAATATGTTTTTTGAGATAACGTTGACGTATGACCATAACCCAATAAACATTTTATGCACCATATTATGCAAAATATGTAGGCATAATAAATGCATTCATGAGGCAGAAATTTCGCATATAACATGCACTATTTTCGCATCAAAATCGAGGCTATTCCAATGCATACGAATCGATGCCTCAATATTCATGTCAAAAATATGCATATTTTTGTATGCGTGTCATGGCAATGTTATAAAAAAAATATTTCCAAAAAAATATTTCCGAGAAAAAATTTCCAAAAAATAATTTAAAAAAAAAAATCCAAACTCATATTGGTCATAGATTTGGTTCAACCGTTTTAAAAAAAATTCATATTTTTAATTTTTCACTCATCCAATGAGATCGGAATTTTTTTCTGGAATTTTTTTGACCCAAATGCGAATTGATTATTACTCAGGGGATCATTTCTGATATACTGAGCCATCGACGAACCGGAAATTCCAAACCAAACTCATACTGACCATAGATTTCGTTCAAGATATTTGAAAAAAATTCGAAAAATCTCATTTTCCACTAATCGAAAGCGACCGAATTTTTTTTCTAGGTACATTTCGACCGAAAGGCGTATTGAACATTACTCAAGGGATCATTTCTGATATACTGAGCCATCGACTACCCGGAAATTCGAATCCAAACTTATATTGACCATAGAATTCGTTCAACCGTTTTGAAAAAAATTCATATTTTTAATTTTTACTTAAGTAATTGATTACGATTTTAGACAACTCTGCTACACACTACCCACTTTACAGAATGTGTATTACGCATTGCGAACTATATTCGTATTGAAGAACCGCACAAATAAATACAATGTAGTAAAATTTCAAAAAATGTCCCATTATTATAATTTAACAAGACAAGAATGATTTTTTTAAATTGAACACG
Organism: Mayetiola destructor; assembly: GCA_000149185.1. Lineage (NCBI taxonomy): Eukaryota > Metazoa > Arthropoda > Insecta > Diptera > Cecidomyiidae > Mayetiola > Mayetiola destructor. The sequence continues at coordinate 359,826 of GL501541.1, forward strand.
AAAAAAATGTGCCACAAGAATATAACATGGAACAAATGCGCCATTAGAATTTAACTGCGTTATGGTCAAATGCTTATTCAGTCTGAATAAGCAAATTAAAATGCTAATTTAGTGCGAATAAGCAACGAAAAACAAAGTGCAACGGTCGATAAGCTCTTTTTAAAAAAAATCTAATACATATTATGTACATTTAACAATATGGCGCAAATCGTAAGAAATGTGTGCTACTTTGTCATATTACATGTGTTCACTTGATTTTGGACACGCTTTAAAAGATGAATAAAAAGGAAATAAGTATCAATTCAATTTTATTTTATATCTGGTAAGTTAGTGTCCACATTCCGTGCATGGTTGCAACAGTAAAAAAAAATGGCTAAAAAAGAGAAGTTCGGCCCATACAATGCGATCCGTGGAGCTACTTCCAAAATTCGACGAAATGCTTGAACGACATCATCGATTTCATTTAATTTATTGACTTCGTCATCGCGAATGGGAGCGCAAGATTTCGCCATTATTTGAATAATAAAAGATTTGTAAGAATTGAAATCAAGAACACCTTGATCGGCCTGTTGACGAATGACCTGAACATTCCCTTTGGTATGAATGGTTTGCGATTGAGTTCTTGTTGTGTGTACTTTCCGTGACGTTGGACAAATGCGATGGCTGGTGAATGTATTGATGAAGCTTGACTTTCCTGCATTCGGTGCACCAATTATTGCTACTTTTTGTTTTTTCTCTTGAACGTCGGATGAGTTTTCTTCAGACGCAATGCCATCGTTTGCAAATGGAACAAGTTTTTCTGTTGAATTGTACCAAAAAATAGAAAGGAGCCCCATCCTCAGTTTTGTTTGATTGAAATAGAAAACTTGTTTCGTCAAGCATTTCTGCATTTTTAATTTTAATTTTCCCTTAAATGTGAATCGAATAAAGAAAATTAAATTGTTTGTATTTTGTATCACTTTGACCAATTGCGACTACTGAAAATAAATAAAATTGAGGTTATGTTGTCAAAAGGCAAATGTCAAATAGTTTCACACTTCCATGCGTTTCGTTCCATCTACGAAATTGACAGCTCTAACCAATTGTTAAGCGGGTAAAATGTTAACATTTGCGTTTTAGAATTCATTTCATTTGGGCTTTTGCATAAACAAACAAACAGTTTCGCATTTATTGCTCGGAGCTGAGTAAAGGTTAACCGATAAGATGTCTTGCAGGGCCGCAGAAATTGCCGAAAAAAGGCGACAGGCCATCGGACGGTTGAAACAAAGACAACATCCATCAACATCTACGATTCAGCCATTGCAAGAGAAACAAATCACGACCACTGCCATAAGTCCAGGCTCTTCAAAAGCATACTATGGAAATGAATCATCAGAAAAGGCAGCCAAATTATCTGAATATGAAAACAAAATAAAGCACTCATCGAAACCACACACACCAAAACGAATTTTATCACAACCGTATTCAAAACGACATGAAAATAGTGATCATTTGAACCGAACTGACAAACCATCATCGACCACCAACCGGACAATATTTCCATCACCAACTGCATGCACATGTTCGATGGTAAGTGAAAAACGGTTTGAGGTTACTCCAAGTGCATACAATGCAAAATTAATTGAAGTTTTCAAAACGATTCCAACGCGTTCTTATGGTAAGTTCAGAAAATATGTTTATTTCGAATTAATTTGAAAGTAAAAATAACATTTTTATGCCATCAGACAATGACACGCGAAGTTGGTCGTTCGATTTGTGTGACTACGATTTGGTTCGTGAACGTATTTCATGTTTGAATCCAGAAGTTACAATCGGTGCATTGCCGAAATTTGTTTTGAACCTTTTGAAATCAGGTTTGCATCGCAATAACAATTTCACATTTTTTCTACCATTCGAATATCTATTGCAATCAGAAATAGTTTACAGAAACGAAAGAGTTGGATTTTTCTTGTCTTCAAGCAATCGAACCAAAAGTCAGCTCACTATTGCTGGATTTCCAAAAATGCGGTGTCGCCTTCGCCATTGCTAATTCAGGTCGATGCATGATTGCCGATGACATGGGATTGGGTATGTTCAATTCATCATACAAATTTTAACAATGGAACGATAAAAGATCCTTTTAATATTTGCATTTTAGGCAAAACCTTCCAAGCGATCGCCATTGCCGACTTTTACAAAGGTCAGTGCATTAATTTTCTCCTAGTCGATTCGATTAATTGATTTTTTGACTATCATTTTTAAAGATGATTGGCCCCTCCTCATCTGTACAACTGCAACAGCACGTGATGGATGGGAACGTCATATACGCGATTTGCTACCATGGCCAATCGATAGGCTGCCTTATGTCAAGCCAAGACTATGTTGGTGACTTCAGAGTTCTCATAACCAGTTATCCACTCATGGACAAAAACTGTGATCGCTTGCTGCAACGAAATTTTGGTTTTGTTATTCTTGATGAGTCGCATTCCATCAAAAATTTTAAAACAAAGTCCGCAAAAAGCGCAACACGTTTGGGCGAAAAAGCGAAACGAATTATTTTGCTGAGTGGAACACCGGCACTATCCAGACCGGCCGAACTATTTTGTCAGCTGAACTTGATTGACAAGAGATTTTTCGGCAGCTTCAAAGAATACAGTTATCGATATTGTAATGGTAAACTAACGGCGTTCGGACTCGATTCGAGTGGTCAAAGCAATTTGCGTGAATTGAATATTATTTTGCGACGGAAATTTTTGATAAGGTAATTCTGACAGTAATCGTTACACGGGTTAAATATTGCGGGTTTCCATATGAAAATTGAAAAGAAGAGACTTCATTTCGATTTCTGTTTTATGTAATTTAATTTTTCAGACGAACGAAAGACGACGTCCAATTCGAAATAGGTGAAAAATCACGTGAAACAATCCTTTTGGATCCGAACAAGGTATGGAATACCAAAAAGAATAGTTTGCATGATACGATTGAAAACTGCAAGGAATTTTCGGCTGATGTACAGAAATTGAAAGGCGCCCAACGTGATGAAGTTTTATTACGATTTTACTCTGAGACGGCAAGGTTGAAGGCCGATGCTGTTTGGTATGTTTGTAAACGGTAGTCGTCATCACAATAGATTTAATGATAAAATAACAAAATATTTTCGCTATTTGCAGTTCATATGTTAAAGATTTGGTGCGTGAAAAATTGAAATTCATTATATTCGGTCATCATCAAGTCATGCTAAATGCATTGTCAGCTTGTTTACAAAAACTGAATGTTAATTTCATTCGCATCGATGGTCCAACAAGAAATGACCTTCGTGCCACATACATTGATCGATTTCAAAAGCAAAAATCATGTCAAGTGGCTGTTCTTTCGCTAAAAGGTACGTTTGCATTTTGATGTTGAGCTTAAAAATCACTAAGAGCAAAATTCATTCATTTCGTGCAGCATGCAGTGCGGCTATAACACTAACATCAGCATCGATGGTTGTTTTCGCTGAATTGGACTGGAATCCAAGCGTAAGTTCATTGCCGAAATATTGTTAAATTCATTCTTTGCTTTCGATTTGAAATGATTGACTATTTCAATTGTAGACATTAGCACAATAAGAGTCAAGAGCCCATCGAATTGGCCAAAAGTCTCCGGGAATTTGTCGATATTTATTAGCAGCGGGAACTGCTGATGATTTTATTTGGGACAAACTAAAGAAAAAGCAAAATGTTTTGAACAAAGCGGGTATATTTTGCGAGGATTTATCGGATGCCACACACTCTGCTGCACCAATTGCTGTAGGTATTGTGTTTGATTAAATTCATTCGGTTCGATAATAGTTTTAACATTTTCTGTAGAGCTCTCAACAAATAACATCTTATTTCAATGCAATGGACACATCGACAATGACGACCAATGAGAATACTGCCGTCGATAATAAAAATAATGATTTAATTAATGTTAAGAACAATCAACCCGAACCGTTTGCTCTACGAACGGAACTATGTGCCGGCCCAAGATTCTCCAAAGCATATTTTAAATGCACTCAATTGATATTGATTCAATTGAAATCTCTCGGGAACAATAACACAAATTTACGTGTCCAATGTCAGTTTGCATTAGAGCTCTTTTTAAGAATGGCGTCAAACGCTAACGTTTCATCCGAAAAAACATTCACCTTGACACTTAATTTGTGGAACTTGGCGATGAAAAATCGCAAATTGATTGAAGCGAAGATGCCCGGGAAGATTTTGATAAAAATTGAACATCTAATCAAACGAACCGGAGACCCAGAATTGAGAAATGCTTTAGAAGAGCTCGCAGCCAAGATGAAAATGAAAATGTTGAACTTTGTAGAACGATTAAATAATTCAATATTTTACCACATAAGGATTTTCAAACAGTGTTTTATAGGTTTTTAAATTTAAATGTTCATGTAAATGATGTAAACATTAAACATGTACGTTGGATTTATATGAACGAGATTTGGATTGTGGCGCCCAAAATTTAACCGCATTCTAGAAAAAAAAATATACATATAATATTGTCCTGTGTTGAGCAGGAAAGCAAGCGACACAGCGCTGCTATCAATACTCTCTGACTCTTTCTTACTCAGTGAATATTGACAGCAGCGCTGTTCACTCTTTTCCTATGCTGCTTGCTATAACTATGAAGGTTCATGAAATTATGAAAAATACACTTCCGAGCTAAACTCGGTAGTAGTGCTTGATGAGCGGTATTTTAAATCGTACAATTGGAAATTTTAAAAATGTTCATTCAATGAAATCGAGGAAAACTACATATATTTTGGTCTTCGTGGGCATCGTTTTTCATATTCATGTTCTGTCTTCCCGCTCAAAATTGTCAATGTTCCCATTGGGAACTTGCCTTATGATTTCATATGTCAACAATCGACTAAAAACTATAAACAATGCGCAATGCGTTTCGGCTAAGTAAGTAATCGTCACTTGTTACAGAGAAAACGTTAAATGTCAGAGCTGTAGTGTTAAGAGTTAACAGTGTTATCGATTTTAGCCAGAGCTCCAATGTCAACGATGGTATGAAGTGCCGTTGGATAAGCCACTTTTGCTAACAAACGCACGCATGGTGTGCCATAGTTCGATTATGGTGTTCGATTATGTGCTGTTTGAGAACGTTCTGGATATCAATTACAGCATCACAAATGCTGCACGTGGTTTTTTCTTTCTGCAATCGAAATTTCATCGAGCAAAATAGCTTCAACGTTTTCACTTAAACGCAGTAATAAATCATACATTTTTTCAAACGATTTAGACATTTTTCGATTTATTTAAATTAAAGTACACAGTTAGCTAAAACAAAAATTCAAGATAAGCTGTAATAGAAAAATTTTACGGCTGAATGCTATGACTACTGGAGATGAAAGAGAAAGACTATGGCACACCATGCCTGCGATTGTTAGCAAAAGTGGCTTATCCAACGGCACGTCATACCATCGCTCACATTTCATCCACCTCGTTACAAAGAAACTACAGATATCAATCTTTTTTAGCATTACAAGTAAATTGTTATCTATGGTTGATTCGAATTTGTTTGTGCGAAATTGTGATTTTAGTTTGAATCTCAGATGAACATGCAAAACTGAAGTTTTGTTGTTGTTGATTTAAAAAACGCATTTTGTCTATGTTCATTTTCAGCGCAAAAATTCTTTATTCAATTCATCATAAATAAATTTGGGGAGAAATTATAATTTTTATCGACACAATATCAATTATCAACTTTATTTATCAGCGATGCTTCTAACGGAATTCCGACATAGATCTCAACTTCACGAATTGTCTTCATGTATATTGACTTCCATTGACGGCTGTTCAATGTTTTCACAATGTAATCAGCGTTGGTTTGAAAATCATATATGAGATCTTTTTTTACTTTCGCTGTACGACTGTGAAAAATAATAATGAAATTGAATGTTGAAACCACAATACGCTGGACAAGATTTAAAGATTTTCCAATTTTTTCATGTACCTACCTATTATCACCAAAAAATATTACATTAACGTTTTTACCGCGAATTTCAGTAATTCGACCAGGCCAGTATGGATAGGATGGCCATTTAACTAAAACAATGTCTCCGATTCTCTGTTTGCTGTTTGCACTGACGGTCTACAAGCAAAGTTTTCGTAGCTTGGACGTTTCTCGAACGTAACGGACGGCTGAAAAAAATAATATATTTGGATAGATTTTAAGTTTTTTTAAATGCAAATAAATTTAGCGTAAATAGTACATATGAATAATAAACACCTCCTTTGATTTGTAGTGCTCAAAGTTGAAGTTGAAGCCAATTCAGCCACTCCTTTGCAAGAAACATTACTTTCTTTAGAGTTCTCTTTCGTATTATCTGACCACAGACTTTTTTTTCGAAGGATTCAGATGATGAATTGAAAACGCGGCCGAGTTCAAAGCTGGTGGTCTTTTTACTTTCTGCTCTAAATTTAGTCTTTTTTCCGATTGATAGTCATCATTTGAAACAGAGACCGATGCGATAGCCAGTCCTTTTTCGATAACGTTTTCATTTTGTTTGATTTTCGTTGTTTTTTCTCTCGCAATATCGACTGGTTGCTGCTCTAAACACATTATTATCTCTGGACAATTTTCATTATTTGAAACAGAACATTTATCTGATTTTGATATTTTCAACGGTTTTCTGTACAATCGATGAATAGTATTCACTGAATACCTCGACAAAATATTTCATCTACTCAATCGTAAACAAAATCCTATAAGAATTAGCCACTCACACATAAGTTTTGTCAAAACACCACCGTGCATAGTCAGAATCGATTTCGCACATCTAATGAATCTTTTACAGAAAAACAAGGCTCTCAATTCGGCTGGAATGTGGAAAAAGGTCAAAGTTTTTATATGCGATGCGTAGCAATTTTGATTCAAGTCAGAAGTTTGGAATTCGCACGAACTCAAATCTATGCAATTTTGGTAGTTGCGAAGTCAAAAACTGAAGGTTAGTATATATGGTTCAGTGAGTAAAAAATGATTCTATTATGAACTGTTTCATATGTAGGTATTTCAGTAAATGACGGTAAACGCCTTCGCCGAAAGGTAAATAGATGGCTTTGTGTCGTTTGCGTCGTTCGTCTTCAGTGAAACGGTTTGGTTCGAATATTTCGGGGTCTGGATAATTTTGTGGATCCCTAAATATGGAAAGAAGGATTTTTTTTTTTTTTTTAAGATTAAATGATTTTTCGTGAACTTTTGAATGAAATTGTTTCAATTTTTTCGTGATATTTACATATGGATGGCACGAGCCGATATTTGTATCGGTGTTCCTGGATAAATGGTGACTGGCTCTTTTTGGCCATCAATCAATGGCAGAGTGTATTCTTTGGTGCACATTTTACTAATCAATGGTGCAACAACATCTATACGCATCGTTTCATGAATGACATTGTCCAAATATTTCATGTCTTGCAAAGCTTCAAATGTAAATTCACCATTATGTTTGGCCAAAACTTCTGATATTTCTTCATAAAGTCGCTCTTGAATATCTGGATTTTTTGCCATTTCATAAATGGCAAACGCAAGTACACTACTCGATGTTTCATACCCTTCAACAAACAGGGTTAATGCATAGCCTGCCAACTCATCATCGTCAATATCTGCAATTATTTTATAACAGAAAAAGAGATAAACAAACGAAAATTAAATTGAAAAATTTAAAATTTATTGTAAAATGCACTCGATTGAATGATTTTTTTTTCCATTTTTTTTTGCTTACCGTATTTATCAACGGAATTCAATATCATTTGAAATAAATCCTCTTGTTTCAATGGCGCTTTTAATCGTGACTCTTTTAATTCATGGATTAGGTCACGAAACCATTTATCCACTTCATGTGGTACAAAACCAAAAGGCAAAACATCTCTTAAAATTGGACAAATGGACATCAACATTAATTTAATGCCACCCATAAATGTTGGCTGGAATATTTTCTTGCCCATGTCACGAAATTCAGACTTAATATTCGTAAAACATTGTGAATCAATACTGAACGAACAACGAATAACATTTTGCGTAGAAAATCGCGATGCAAGCTAAATGGATTTTTTTTTTCGTTTTTTATTTTCCAAAATTTTGAATATTTTACAATAGAAAAAAAATGATTCGCTTACCGCTTTTGCTTCAACATCTTTGTTATACGGAATTGTTTTCAAATAATTTCTCATCTTTTCGCAGCTATCAATCATTAATGGATGCAATGTACGAACTTTAAAAAGTGTCAAAAGTGGTGTCAAAACCGAACGACCCTTTCTCCAGCTATCATGAGTTGCCACAAATGGATTGTGTGCCATCAACGGATCATATTTCTTATTGAAATTTTGTTCATTGATATGAAAACTAAAATGATCTTTTATAAGAACATCCTTCACCAAATCAGGATCTCGAACATTTATGGCTGGATTCAATAGTTTATAGTATCCAGTGTATGGTACATTTGGATAATCCCTGTTTGATAATAACAATTATAAATGTTAAAATAAAGCGACAATTTCAACTGGACGCTGACTCGAGCTAAATGATTACTCACTTGTACCATTTTTCGCAAAGTAAACTTATGTGTGACGACATGGTAATTGTTTCCAAAACATTGCCGAAAAAGAACAACGGTTCCGGGCACGGTACACCCAATCTTTTCCAATATGTATAACGCCATTTGACGTACACATAAACTAAAGATAATGCAATAATCAAAAGTGCCGGAAAAATCATTTAAAAAGCTTTCAGTTTCGGGTCCAAACTTTTTTTTTATTGCAAATTGTTACTTATTTCGTTTTTTATTGAATTTCGATGAAATAGGTAAGGAAATTCTTTTATGTTGTATACGTTTACTTATAGTCGTTAATAATTAAATTTTTGGACAAAGTATTGATAATTAGTTTGCGAAAAGATTCACGGTTCCAAAACAGTTTCAACATCGAAACGATTTTTTTGCTTCTGCAATCGAGCAAAGAAAATCACTCAGTGAATGCGAGCCGTTTATTTGTCTGAAAGAAAAAAAAAATCGAATATGTTTCGTTAAACGATTGTATTGATACTCAAAATTTGAACGAAAGGCATTGTCTCTTATAACGAAAATTTCGAAATCGTATTGTGAAACCAATACCAAAATAATTATCTAAAAAAACCATGCACCTCAAATGTTTCCACTCGAAATCGAGATAAGTTGGTGACATATGATAAGACACTCATTATTATTATTGGTGTTGTTGTCATGATTGTTAGAGTCACCGATTCGATTTTATAGGTGCTTGATCGCAATCAATAGAAATGAATCATTCCATCCAAATAATAAATCATTACAATAGAATAAAAATGGTTGATATGGAAACATAAGAAAAGAGATCCCAGCTATTAAACTAAAATGATATGTTCACGAAAGTCTCGTGCAATTGGTCGATCACAATAACAACTGATAACTATAATAATGCTCAATGATTCAACGCTAATATGGAAAAACAAAAGTATTTATATTAAAATAGGCACAAGATAGTTCAAAGTAAACATAAACCGATATAGTTAATATTTGATATTCATTATTTGTTTACATTTTATATTCAAGCTTCAAACTGTCGCCTTCTGAATTTCGTGGACATTGCTTTAGCAAATGTGGGCCAATTTGGTGCCGATTTCGTGATACTCTGTTCATTTTTCGAGTAATTTTTGGAAGTTTTCCATCCTGTAATTGAGCAACAACAATGCTCAATATCGACAAAAATCTTATCGGTATTCAGATTGAACATTGTTCGGACTTTTCAATCTTAATGCGATTATATAATTTGATCAAAGCAATGAGCATTGAACATTGATCATTGAGATCATAAATGCTTTCATGGAATTTTTTCTAAACATTTGAGGCGAATAGAATTGTTGTTCATTTTAAAATTCATCGAAGTAAAGAGAGAAACTTACCATTTATCTTTTATCTTATCGTTCTTTTTTTTGTGAAGCAAAAAATCGATGTGTCCATAAAAAAAAAAAATTCCATTTCCATTAACGCATTTCGTTTGAATTGACACTTGATCATACCGAAACTCCGACAAATGAATAATAAAAATAGCTGCAAGTTGAATGAAATGATCTATTACGCACAGCTATAACGAGAATTGTATCCGAACGGAGTATGAATCATCATGACGTCAATCATACATATATTTGTTTGAAATAATTTTGCTTTATGTCGATTCCATTCTAAACCACAGAATCAAAATGAATTGTGTAATAAATTAAAATTGAGAATCTTTAAAATATAAATTGTTTATTTCATTTATTTATTTATTAGTTTTTTTCTTTGAGAATCTCTTGTCTAAGCCATGCCAAAAAGTTATAAAACTTTCATTAAGTACTTTGTTAAATCACAAAAATTGCAATCTATTCAATGAGAAAATCATTTATATTGACTGGCGCTGCTAGACATAGCTGATCGGGTGTCAGT
>GL501541.1:401893-415020 GCA_000149185.1 Mayetiola destructor
GCTCGCAATGAAATCATGTTCGTGGCCAGCTCTAATCGCCACCTTCGCTTCTTGCGGTATTCATAAGTGCTGTTGCACCTCCGATTTCTTCGGGAACACCGACACTCATCTTCACATTCTTTTCGAGTGAGGTCATGGTTGTTTGGAACATATTCCACAGTTCCGATGAAAATTGAATGCGTGACATCAACGCATCTTGATTCCAATGCACGTTTTGCATTCGTTGCATTGCTTCAGCATTTATCGGCTGAATCGCTCCTGCGTATCCCAACAGATTCTGTGTTGGTACTGCCTGATTTGGTGCGAATCCAGGTAACGGAGCGTAATCACGTTGTTGAGCTATTTCAGCTCGCACTCGGTTTGCTGTTACGAAAGGTGATACGTAACATTCATATGCGTTGTGGGTTTCGTCGTTGACTAATCCGAAATCTCCACCTGCATGTCCATCTCTTCGATGGTTAGGCACTACAATTTGTGGCAAGTTCATGAGCCACGTTTGACCAAGTGAATCTTTATATTCACCAATGCTTGCGAGGTAATGATGTATTTCACCTGGCATCTTAGCATCTTTCGACGCTGTCATTTCGCGAATTCGCGAAAGATCGAATCCCAATGGAATTCCTGACTTTTCAGCCACGGTCAAAATTCGTATCCACAGCATTTGAGTTAGTACATGCTGGTACGTGCCATACGTTAGTTGTCGATTCAATCGAGAATCTACACCTTCGAGTGCTCGATACGACGCTTCACATAATGCAATAAAACCAGCGTAGTCATAATTGTTGACTGCGTATCGATTTACCGGGACTAATTGGACGTAGTCTGGGTCTTCGAACACCTTGCCATCCGATGGAGGCGATTCTGCGCTCAGCGTCGGGAGGACTTTTTCAGCGGGGGGAGGATTGCGCATGCTTCTACTACGTGCACCGGCATTACCTCTACCCTGTCCTCGACCTCTCGGTCGGTTTCGTCGACTTGTTGCAAGTCGGGGGCCAGAAGGATCATCATCTTGACGTGACGCTTGAAACCAGCCGTCTTGTCTGCCCTCATAACCTGGGGCGCATTCTTCTTCGGTCCGTCGTTCATTAAATTGCGTCATCCGACGCTGCTGTCTCCTCTGATAAGAGGTAGACTTCGACATTCCGGTATTTATTTTTTCACGGAGATCTCTCTGACGTGACATGAACAGATATAGAGCAAGAACCGTTCCTACAAGCAACGTGAATTCACTGTTGGTTGGCTACGTTAGTGATCTCACTGACGGGTACTATTTGATAGCTTTCAAGTGTTGTCACTCGAGAATCTTTCAAGTGTTATCACTCGAGAATTAAACGATAGTGTTATCTATAGGCTTCGTGTCTTCACGAAACAAGAATACACTATGTGTGGGAGGCTAATAATAACAAAAGCGTTGCAAATTGTCAAATTAGCAGATCCTACGGGGAAACATAGGGTATACGTTATGAATTTTTGACCGTGAAGGTTTAGGTGAGTCAGTAGATAGACTCAGGAGAGTCGTCGACTGGCCCCCAATCGCAACCCGTGATAAGGCTGAGACGTCTTTACCATTTAATTAACCGGTGTAAGTCACCGTATACAGCCCAAGGCTCAAAGTTTAACAAAAATTAAATAAAAAACAAAAAATAATAAATCTAGGGATCTCAAGTTCTATCCCTCCCACCCTTCTCTCGCGTAAATGAGTAAAATACTAATGTACATGTGTATATATATAGTATATATAAACACAGAGCGATACAGTTGTGTGCGCAATTATTACTTTACCTACACATTCGGAAATGGTAGGCGAAGGAATGCATTGCCACTACATTCATATTGCTTCGCAGCTCACTTACGTGAGAGCAGCAACTGCAATTTGAATGCATCTATCGCATAAATGAATTAACACAAAATAGAATTTGATGCATTCAAAACAACCAACACCACTCTATGAGATGCTTATTTAAAACTTAGCGAGGCCTACTCAAGAAAGCACTTATTTGAATCTTACTTGAGTAAGCTCTACCCTGCCAAGTGAAAAAAAACAAAACCATCTCTTCGAAAGAGAGACAATTGTCTAGGCAAAGTCAAATTCTACTGACTTGTCTGAAATTGGCTTGAATACTTTTTATATTGTACTTACTGTTTTGAAAATAAAATGTGCAGCAAAATATCTATAAAAAATTAAAATTTTCGATCGAGTATTACGGAGTTATTGATTCGAACCCTTTCAAAGTCGTCATTTTATTCATTAGTCTTTTTTTTTTTCTTTTCTTTTTTTTTCTTTTTTTTGCAAAATGAAAAAACTTAAATTAAATACATAATAATGCTGTTTAAATTTTCAATTTGATAAAATTCACATTCCAATAATAATAATCGAGATTATTTCCTATATTTTCAATTTGAACTCTAATGCATTTTAAATATTTTTTTTTTTCATTTTTGTTTTTGTCTGGCCATATTTCAAAACCGATGCATTGATGATTCGCATACTTTTGTCTCCTATTTTCATTTTGAATAAATAATTTGAAAAATTATTAACCAAGTCCAACGTCAAGGCACATCATCACAATAAAACCAATAATTGTTCCCCACGTCGCCAACAAACCGTTCCCACTAAAAAAATTTAGATAGAGAAAAAGAAAAATATATCAAAACCAAATGATTATTATTATTATTTAAAGTTTTTCACTTTGAATACCTTGTATGGGCTTCGGGTAGAATATCATCAGCGACAATATAAATCATCGCACCAGCTGCAAATGATAATGCATATGGTAAAATAATTGATGCAACTGTAACTGCTACAGCTCCTAAAATTCCAAATATCGGCTCAACCATTCCTGATAATTGGCCATACCTGCAAAAGCAAAAAAAATAAAATAAAACGCAAATATTAAATTTTGTTTCAACGAATGTAACGAAAATATGATGCACTTAAACATACCAAAATGCTCGGAACATACTAAAACCGGCCGCATGCAATGGTAAACTAACAGCCAATCCTTCTGGAAAATTTTGTATACCAATTCCAATGGCCAAATTCCTTGCCGATTCAAATGTTGCAGATTCTGTATTTCCAATTGCACCAAAACTAACACCAACCGCCAAACCTTCGGGTATATTATGAACTGTTATTGCAATTACCAATAACATTATTCTTTTCCATTGGGATAATGCGCTTGCTTGATTTAGTGCTTGTTGACTAGCCAAATATGTTTCACTGTCTCGATTATCACTGTTATTTTTGATGGTTCGACGACGTGATGTCATTAAATTGGAGTGTTGTTGATTTAGACAATCGGTAAAACTATCCATACCGATCATTGTGGTCGATTGCTCTTCAATTGTTCGCACTGTATGCAAAATATAATGATGGAAATATTTAGGGTTTAAGTGTTCGATCAACATTTATTATTCGATGAAATGAGATGAAATCATTTTACCATATTGTGTTTTTTTCGCCAGTTGTGCCGAAGTTTCAGCATCGTCTAGTGCAATTTCAGCTTTGTCTTTATTTGTGTGCGTTAATGCTGTTGAAATGTAAGAAAAAATCTATTAAATTTTCATCACTACATGAGAACGGTACGATTTTAAAAATTACCAATCATCATGTGTGAACTATTTATTCCTAAATAAGAAATAACTTTATCGGTTGCAAAAACAAATATGGAACCGAGTAGAAAACCTCCAGCCACCGGTATAAATGCATATTCTCCCTTTTTTCCGTATATACCTGAATCAACGGCTAATTCAATAGCTGGCGCTAATAATGACCAAAATGATGCAGCAATCATAACGCCAGCCGCAAAACCGAGTGCAATATCTAATGACTTCCGCTATAGATTTCAATTTGTTAAAAAAAAAAAAAAAAACAAAAACAAAACGAACATGAGTTGTTCGAAATAAATTATTAATTTTTGTCGGATTTACCTGATTACCCCGTAAAAATATAACCATTGCAGACCCAAGCGCAGTTAAGCCCCATGTTAAAAGGGTACCAAGCAATGCTTGTGTTACTGGACCATATCCTTGAATCATTTTTCCATTTGTTGGTTGCGTTCAATTTACAAATGAAATTTTCACCTCTTTTCGAGCTCTGGTCGGATAGCAAAATATCGTTGGGTATTTCAATCAAAACAATAAAATTGGATAGATCATGGATGATATCTGTCAAGAATGATAGTAATCAGTGTGACTAGAAACTGTGAATCGAGCAGCTAAATTGAAGAAATGTGTCCCAAAATCCAATCGTTTCTGACTGATTGATGGATTTTAGTGCCATTGGTTTATTTTGCATTGTGTCTTATGATCTCTTTACTTATACCTCATTCATCATACCGTTATTATTTTTGTTTTGATTTCAATGTTTTATAATCAATTGGTTTCTTATCAGCACAAAAAAAAAATTGAACATTTTTTGATAGTCTTTCAACAATTTGATATGTTTATCAGAATTCATTGGGCTCTTGGCAATAACTGAGGACATTTTTCTTTGATTATTCTCATTTGTAATGAAATAAATTTTCAATTGAAAACAACCACACAGTGGCATTGCGATCGGCTATGGGTCTACTTGGACGACATGACGAGATGAAAAATGAAGTCAATGCGATAGAACATTACAATATGCCGATAAGGCTCATAATTAATCATATTTAATCCATTTGTTTGATAAATAAAATTTAGAATTTCAATGATTTATTTTTGAATTACAGATTCATTTTCATTTAGATGTTCATAGGCGCGCGATTTTCTTATCGAATAATTATACCAATCATTTTTACGCTCGTTACCGCCATTCGCAATTCAATTTAATTCAAATCGACGAAAAATGAAATTTAAAAAATTCATGTGTGTTATGTGTTTGTCCATTTACGATCACTTAGCAGTGCTAAGCACTTTGTACGGTTGCCGACCAAGCGAAGGTGTTCGATAACAGCGTCAATTCACTCTTTTGATATCCATGAAAATATTAGATTTCGGTATCGAATGGACGAAAATTATAAATTCTATTGACTATTTGTCACGTAGACCACAATTTACAATCTACTGCAGCCAACCACAAAAACGAGCCGGTTAACAATATCATTATTATTATCTTGATGTCATTTAATTTTTATTTGTTTTTCATCATTTGTCGATGTCAGTTAAACTATGATTGCTATTAAACTAATTTCCATCTACGGATTGTCACTCATCACTCATATCACACAATAAATAAATGATGGATGAATTAGCGAACAAACAAACTGATTTTGAAAATAAGTTGCACGTTTTTATTGTTTCTGAACATTATTTTGAATCGTGGGAATTTGTGGTAATAAATGGACTCTATTTATTTGCTTATCACTCTAGTCCGGCAATAGAGGCAAAATATAAAACTGACTTACGTGTAATTTTTTTTGGTTTTGAAAGCAAAAAAAAAACTGTATGCTGACAGTATCCTTCGATACGTTTCAAGCAGGCCGTTTCACATTCATCAGCAATGGGAGTTCCTTTTGTCAAAACAGCAACGGCATCATGCATGAGTGCATTGATATATTTATTCGTTTACAGAATTTCAAAACAGTCGATTTTATTGCAATTAAAAACACGATTCCAACACAAAATTTTCCGAATCAAACCGACCACAAATATATGCAATTGCGTCTCGCTTATTTTTTATATAAACGAAACTATGAATTGCAATTTAATTAATTTCACAGATTTTTTTTTTCGTTTTTTTAAATTTAATTCAATTCGATTCTAATGAAGACTCAATTCGGTTTAATTTCGACTGCAATCGAACTGATCGTAATGAATCGAAAATTATTGCCGCAAAATTAATGTCAATTGGATTCCCATTGATGGAGTCGATTTTTGTTTTGTCTATTCGATGTCGAAATAGAAATCAACATGTATTGAGAGAAGAAGACAAAACTAAAAACAATCGTCAACTGGTTGTTGGTGCTTTTGTGTCATTTACATTTCTATATGTGTAAATTCAGAAAGAATTCATATGCAAATGATGACAGACTTTAAATGAAATCGATATGAAAATGGCCTGTATTTAGGTATATATATGTATATATATATATATAATAATCGGAAACATGGATTCCGAATGATCAACAAATGAATCCTCCGTTCAATCGATTTGTTGTTAGGGATTAACAATAAATTATACTGTGAAACTTTGTACATTTACATCAAACCCGATTTCACTGTATAAAAATTAACACTGTCGTATTCATTCCATAGCCCAAACACACAAATTCCAAAAGAGAGTTTGACAGGTCAAATATTGGTTAAATGTGCTATTGTGTCTTTGTGTGCATGCACACTGCATACTAGTACATTGCGTTAGCATGCGTTTTAATGCGTAAACAAAGAAATTGTTCGCTAAGAAGATGAAATGTTTGCAAAGTGTCATCAGATAAAAACACGCTTCATTCAGCGGCAAACGTATTCCTTTTCTTGACTCAACAAAATAAATTATACGAGACAAACTTTTTTTTCGTGGAAAATTTCGGTTAAAATTCATAAAAATCAAAGATTAAGAATAAAATGGATTCGGCTGTGGTACGAGTAAAACGGCGCATTACCGATGAGCCATTTGATAAATTTGTATTAAATTGTAAGCGAGCGAAATTGTGTGAATCATTTAATGATGAAAATCAACAAGAAAACGTTGGTGCCGAAAGCGATGCAATCCGTACGATTTTGAAATTTGCAGCAACCATAAATGCCGAAGACGATATTGGGACACATTTGACAAAATTAAGAAAGCCCGAAGCCGAAGAACTGGTCAAAAAAGTGAGAAAACCATCAAGTGTCATTGCAAAATTAAGGCAACAGTTGAAAGATGATGCCAAAGAGCAACGGTACAAAGTGGTTAATTGTTTTCGATCGATGAACGAAACAAGCTCATTAGAAGGTGCAGAAAATACAGCTGCCGAAATAACAGTTGTCGATGTGATTAAAGAAGAAGATCCAAAGGCAACAATACCAACACCCGATACAAAACCAACGGGATCAACAAATCAACTAGATCCAGATCTTTTGGCACAATGGGAATACGTTTATGATTTATATTTATTCGAAAGTGGTGAACAACCAACTGAAATAAATCCAAATGATTATATTAGTATACGGCCATTTGACGATTTGGTATACCAAGCAGGCGATGAATGTTTAAACGTTTCCGATTCTAACGATTCAGAGGACTCAAATGTGGAAGGAAATTATCGAAATGATTATCCGGACACTGAATCAGATTTTGGCATTGACGATGATGATATACGTTTTGCGGTTGAGAATTTGGATATTATTACCAATGAAGAGTCTTCCAGTGATGACGATTATGGTTATGATAATGATCCCAGCGTATCCATTGTTGAAAACTTGGATGCTTCAACCGGTGATGAATATGAATATTTCCAAAGAAGGGGACGATATCGAAAACATTTACAATTTTATCGGAATAACCAGTTGCATTGTAAAAGAAATAGTGATTCGGATTCAGAGTCATACAATCAAAGTATGTCAACTGATAAGAGTAGTTCGTCCAGCTCTCAAGCATCACCGTTGGTCTCATGCAATGAAGATAATTAAGAAATGAAAACATTTGAAATAAATGAATAATTTAAAAATAAAATGAATGAATGCATTTGGATTTAATTTATTATTTTATTAGATTTTATTATTGTTGAAGATAGATGTCGCTTTGTTATTCGATCGTTTTGACATGTGAGAATCGAATGTCATATAACTAGCACACCAACTACACTCTTGCCTCTGATTAGATATTTCGAAACGGAAAAAAGTCAATCAAACCTATCATTTTAGTTTAATTATTTTGTTCAAAAAAACATGGCCATTAAAATGATTCAAATTCATAGACTACGAAGTATCGCATCATTGCCATTCGTAAGTCATAAAAAGCTGTCAAATTTCGAAAAAAAAAAATCGATGAGGTTACGTTTGTTTTTCAATTCCAAAATTTCTATATTTCAGTGTCGATTTTATTCATTCAAAAAAAAACCCGAAGAAGTTATGCCAAAGAATTTACTCGAATCGAAAATCACATCAACAAGTCAACCCAACGGACCCATCATAGACAATAAACCATTCAAAATATCCTTGAAGGCCGGTAACTCTCATCAATCCATCTAATGGAGAAAAAATCGGCTATTTGATTTGGGTTCTTTTTTCATTTTTCGAAATTCTAGGAAAAAAATATTCATGGTGTCTGTGTGGTCAGACAAAATCTCAACCATTATGTGACGGAACACATAAATTTGTTGGCTACAGAATTCAAGAAAAGTAATACAGTTTATTCGTGATTAGATAATGAATCCATAACACAATTATCACATTTTGCTACAGGCCTATTTGGTTTCAAGTTGAAAAAGATGGAGATTATTGGATTTGTATGTGCCGCCAAACTAAACATCGACCATTCTGTGATGGAACCCATAAGGAGCCAGAGGTCCAACAGAAAAACGTTCGATTTTTTTAGTTAAATGAAAAAAAGAAATGAAAAATGGAAAGAACATTAATGTGTTAAGTTCATGGAAAATGTATCAAAAAACTTATGGAAAAAAAAAAATTTTGAATCAAAAACAAAAAACATTTTATTTCGAGAGCAAATTTCTTTCTTTACACAAATTTTCAAGTATCGTTATTTTTGTTTGTCATTCGGACTTCGGAATCAACTCAATCAGAAAAATTTTAAATGCATTATTTGATGTTTTCAAAGCACTACGGCATCAAATGCAAATTTCAGAGACTTTCAACTGGAAATTACACATTGAGTATTGACAAATGGTAAACGTGAATAATAAGGAACTATGTGTATATAATGAAAAAGAAATCAAGTTTTTTTTTTTAAATCTATGCTGTTCGTGTGTCGTCCAAAGAAAAGCGAATGGATCGATAGAATTTCATTGATTCGAGTGTGTTTCTTATATTTTGTGGAAGGTTCTCAGCATAGTCACATTATCACCGACAAAGAATGCGCTGTTCAATAAAAGATTCTGCTTCGTACGTGTACATAATCTGATTTTTCTTCCATAATTCACGACGGCAACAATGAATGATATTTTTATGCGTTCAACGAGCGGAAAAATTGTCGCCACAAGAATTTAGCTTCATCATTGTGGTGAGTAATAGGATCTGGGATACCGCCATCGATGATATTATTGCGGTTTTGAATACGGCATTCGATCAAATCGGCTCAACAGTAATTGTAATTCATGAACAACGAACATCACCAAGCCGTGTATATTTTGTGGCCAAACACAGATCGAAGACGATCGGCAAGTGCAAAACAATTAATTTAATTCTTTTAGATCTAGAAAAGATATAATATCCTATGATATATAATATCTGAAGATATAGGGACGATTGTGTTCAAAGCTTTCTAGTTTTAATTAATACCATTTCAAATTATTTATCATAAAACAATAAATTTTATGGCTGTTTTGCATTTATTTATTCGTTATCAATATTTCACACGTTTGTTCAGCAAAGAAAAATGAAATTTATAACAGAAATTACGATTGACAGAAAACGAACAGTGGAAAAAAAATGTTTCATTTAAATCTTCATTGCAGCTTATTTCAGATTACTTTTTTGTTCAGGTTTGTCTTTAGCTCTGTCTGCCATGAACTTTGTTTTCCTCTCTTTTCTTTTTTTGCTGATTAAATCCTTTTTAAAGATTTTTTTTTCTTTTTTACAAAATTTCGCATTAGCAAGTTGTTATGTGTTTTAACTTCGAATACACTTCAATCCGAAGAATATTTTTATTTCTTCGTAATTTTCTAATCGATTCCGTTCATTTTTGTTGACCACATTGTCAACACTTTTTCTTTTTACACGTAACCATTTAATTTTTGAAATTTAACATTGGAAACATGAATGAATTACATTCGTGTGTTGTGTTTTTTTTCTTTCTTTTTGCAATTTAAATTTTTAACGCGCGGAAAAAATTATGCAAAGAAAAAAGAAAATAAATTATCAAGTAAAAAAATCCAAATGCTATTTTTTTTTTTTTTTAATATATTGTTTTCGAATTTTGGAATTACGGCCCAATGAATGTAAATGAATGAAAATCAATGTTCAATTTTTTGCTTATTAGTTTTTTGTTTTCGTTTTAATATTTTCAATGTTGTAGATTGTTTGTGTTGATATTTTTATTATTATTGGTTGCTGTTTTGTTAATATTGTTGAGTTGGGTTTGTTTGATGCTAAATATTTGCTTTAATATTCTTCATCTTCAGGTGGAATTTCATCAGGTGGGGCAAAACCATCCTGGAAGTACAGAAAACAGGAAAAAAAATTAATAGAGAAGATCAATCGATGAGTTGTTCGTGAGATGGAATTACCTCTGTTGCATAGAGAATATCTAGGATTTTTTGAACTAATGGTGAAGGTTGATCATCATCTTCTTGACATCTGTATTAAATGGAGACAAAAAAAAAAACAATTAACTCATTAACGCACTTTAGCGAAAACTTTTTAGACTAGAAATTGTGAAATACTTACAAAATTTCAATGTCTCTTAATTTGCTGAAGTAGAAGTCACGTTCCTTTTCAAGGCCTTCCAAATTCAACTTCAAATCGGTCACCTAAACACAAATTAACGAATTGATTTTTATTCATCGCATCTTTACAGCTACAGACTATCGACTATAGATAATTACTTGATTTGATAATTCATCAACTTGAGCATTGAGTGCACTGTTGTTGTGGCTATTGTTTTCCGTTGAGCCTTTGTTAGCGCCCGATTTTGATGTAGCTGTTGGTGGTACACGGGCGGTTGGTGGTGTTACCGTTCTCGATGCTACCTTTGCTACTATGAAATGGCCAATTAGGAATTTGTTTTTTTTTGTTTGTTTGGTTTTGTTTTTGTGTGTTTCGCATAGATTGAAATCGGTGCCATCATATCAAGTATACGTGAATAGGGTATGTTTTGATTGATATTACGTGGATAAATAGGAATAGAAAAGAATTTTTGTGTTAGTTGGTGCTGACTCAAAACAGGCTTTAGTTTAAATGAATGGTGCTATTGCAGTTATTGACAGGATGCAAATTAAAAAGGCAAAGCTAACTAATTGTTGATCTACGATTGATTGGTTAACCAGATAACATAATTATAATATCGAAAATAAGTCGAGTAATGAAGTTTGAGGACATTTTATGAAAATTTTTGAATATAAACCTCTTGAATTGATAATTTGGATTTGAGTTTTGAATATTATGTAATTAGAAAATAAAAAATGAAAACGTCCGGTAAACATACATGGTGGCTTCTTTTTTGGTTCGACGGTAGCGATCGTACGTCTTGGTAATGCATTTGATGGTGCTTTCAAAGCGCTTGTTGCCGATCCCATTCCCATTGGCAAATTTTCACGTGCGACCAATGCATCATACTCTCTTCCATCGTAATTTGCATCGAAGAATTTTTTGAACCATTGCAAAAATTCAAAATTGTCTTGGAAACGACCTTTGATTAATCTATCTATGGGTATAATCTAAAGACGAAAAAAAAAAACAAACAAACAAATAAAAATAAATAAATAAATAAATTCAAATTAAAACAAAATAAAAAATAAAAATTCCAAAAAGAAATAAAATGAACTAAATATGAAGAGAGAAAAAGGAAAAACCTAGGGAAAAAGGTCTTCGTCCAGATGTTCAGCAAGTGATTGAACTCTTATCGACAGAATACGAAACTAAATAACAATATTAAAAAGGGGCAGAAACGCTCATATAAATTCATTCAACGCATAGCGGATTTCGTTCAATTTCATTGTCGTCTTCAGAATGGATTATTATTTTTTAAATTCTCATATTTGCTACATGGCCATCGTATATTTACACTTCATTTGCTCGACTTCTAAACAAATGCTCAATGGACAAATGCTATAGCTGTCTAATTATGATTATTATAAATGCAACAGCCGATGCGACAAAATTTAGCAAATAAACAACAAAAGGAAGAAAAAAAATACAAAACAGAAAAAATTGGAAAATTGGATAAAAATGGCCAAGTAAAAAGCAAACACAAACATATCTATATGCTCAAAGTTCAAAGTTTAAATGTATAATTGTGCGAATGAGAATCAAAACTGAAAACTGAAAACCAATTGCGCTAATTCTTACATCCTCCAGTTGCGCCCATTCGTCGTGCCGTTTGTCGTGGCGCTTGGATTTGACGTTTTGTATTTGGTTCTATGTTACCCGATACGCCAAGCTCATTTTGTATAGCACCAGCTCCTAAAGGTATACCAAAACGGGCTTCTAATGGATCATATTCCCGTCCATCATAGTTTGCATCGAAGAATTTTTTAAACCATTGCAAAAATTCGAAATTGTCTTGAAAACGACCTTTTATCAATTTGTCCACCGGTATTATCTATTGGTGAAAATTCGAATTTCCAATAATAATTTGTATATTCATTCAAAGTCAATCGGAATTATGCATTATGAGCTACACGTGATTGATGGCTGTCAAATGATTATAACTCCTATCGCATTTCGAAAATAAGCAATAAAAATGTGCAAGCAATATGCATGTTGAATATTAAATATATTATATTCAATTAGCTTAATAGGCCGTCATATGTGTTCAATAAACGAAAAACACAAAGACAAACGACAACAAATTATTGATAATTCCAATGAACGGTTCGGGGTTTTTTTTTTTTTTTTGATTACCTATTATTGATTTTGTCTTTCTTTTTAAATTAAAACCGGCACATTAATTTATTTTGTTTGGTAATTTCCGGCAAAAATGTTGACGAAATTAAATTCAATTGCATAAATGAATGGTGACAACATTCATCGGCCATCCATTTCTGAATAGAATGAATGAATTTTGATATTTGCGAAGGGGGTCTGGAATTCATATCCGTGCCCATATACAATAATAATGGAACTCATACGCAAATTCAGTATACAATATTTATAAGCTATTTTTGACAATATTGATAATGTGTGCGACACATATTTAAGCACCCGACAATGTAGGAAATTAATGTTCCAAATTCAACAAAAAGAAAACTGATAAAATGCGATGCAAAAGCGCTTGACCATTATAATTTTTTTTTTTTTGTCAAGAATCGAAATATTCAGAATGTCTG
>GL501541.1:440727-463151 GCA_000149185.1 Mayetiola destructor
ATGAAAATGAGATATGAAATTAAATTTTATATTGTAAATGTAAGAGCATTATTTTCACAAACATGGCAAACAACAAATGATTAAATGAAAAAAGAAAAAAAAAAATAATAAAAAATTGTAATTTTCTCTTTAAATGGAAAAATGATATATCTCAATAAAGTTACGAATCAAACGTAATTTACAAAATCAAAAATGATTATTTTTATAATATGTATTTTTTTTTGTTGGTTTTTAGTATTATCACGGTAAGGAGAAGTGAAAACAAAAAAAACAAATGTTCAATATGTGTTTTTTTTTTTTCATTGACAAATGATACCTTCAAATTCAAACAGTCCTCTATCCTTCTTCACTCATCAATGTTACGTTTTGTGGTTTTGCGGTTCTAAAAACATATTTATATTAATTTCCATTCAAGACGCTTCGAAAGGGATAATGGAAAATTATGTTCATATTCAAAATTCACATTCTTAATTTTCATTTAAGTTTTTTTTTCGGACAAAATTTGGTTTTAAGCTGAACAAACACAGAATTTAGAACCGATGAAAAACCCTTGACATTTGTTTATCTATGAAAAAATGTGTGTGAAGGTTTGTGGACTGGTTGTATTGAACGTTGAAGCATATCAGACTGGAATCCAGTGGATTCAGTTTAAATTTAAAATCAATTGTTACGTTCCATTTGATTAACCACGAATCATGACATATTATTGTTCATTCATTCATTCGTCGTGACCAATTGATTTGTATTTTGACTGTTTCACTGTAATGTAAGTATGTTTTTGCGTCTCTTGTTCATTCTCTTATATTCAAAAAAAAAATAAAAAAAAAAAAATACCACAATTGATGGAAAGAATAGGGCTGCCCCACTGAATATTCAATTGAGTGTATGAAAATGATAACAATTTCGATTTGTATTATGTATTTCATTAAATTTTTTAGCTTGGAATTTGTCTGAAGAACCAGATCGAATGTACTATCGTGAACGGATAAAAAATACGATGCCATCGTTGATGTCATTAACATCGTTTCCCGATTCAATGCTTGGAACATTCGATGATTTTACATCGAGAACAGCCAAAATTGTGCCGATTGCATTAGCATTAATACGAAGTCAAACAACCAAAGTGAGCGATAAAATGAAATTTTTGTTTGATTTCAATTGGAATTGGCTGCCCAATGTCTGGTACAGTCAAACACGTCTAACTGATAATATTCGATCGTCATTATCATCCGAAGAATATCAAAATGTTTTAAATCATATCAATGTTTATATTGAAACGGTCATAAATAACAAAATTCGCAAATGTTGAAAAAACATGGACACAAAAACAAGAGACAATTGATCCAAAGGTCGCTCAGCTCATTGCCAATATTGTTAATACACAAATTATTCAGTACAAATACATATTAACGGATGCCGATATTGAACGTATAGCCGAAGTGGTTCGTATTAAATTGGCAGCTGAAATGGAATCGAATGAGGCGAAACCGTTTATTTTATCGCAAGAGAATTTGGAAGAAATTTCAAAATTGGTTAAACAAAACATTGAAATTCATCGGCATGAATGGACAATTGCTATGCAAAATAAGGAACACGACGAATCAAATACAGAAACAAAATCGAATCTTGATGTTGATGAAATTTTATTCAAAATTTTAAATTCAAATAAGTTGAATGATTTGATTGAAGGAAAACTTTTCATACATGAAAATCAACTTTTGGCCCATCAAAAATCGATCGATCAATTGAAAATCGATGTGAAATATTTGAAAGAAAATGTTCAAAATATATTCGTAGCAAATGAAGGAACCGTACAAACATTAGACGATCTCAAATCGTATCAAGACGAGCTTAACGACCGAATTACATTAGTACAAATTGAAAATAATGAAAAGATTCAAAAATTCCTGGAACAAATTAACATTAAATTCAATGCATTCAACGAAAAGCAATTGAATGCTATGGATAATCATATTCGAACCGTTTTAATTGAAATTCTCGGTTACAAATCGTCGGATGGAACACCTATTGAAAATATTGATATCACCAATTGGATGCGGAATATTTTCGTTGCCAAAGACTTGTTGGAAACTCGTTTAAATGAATTGAATGGCAAATTTGAAAATCGTTTGAAAAACGAAATTAATCAATCGGCCGGTGTTTTGATCAAAGATATCAGTCAAAAAATCAAACATGATATTAATATTGCCATTGAAGACAATCGAAAAGAGTTCATTGAATTCGGACAAACGGCTGCAACAAAAAATGTATCATTGGACGAAAGTCGTATCCGTGAAATAATTCGAGAGGCTTTAGCTGTATATGATGCAGATAAAACTGGAATGGTTGACTACGCTTTGGAAACATCCGGTGGTGAAGTCTTATCTACACGGTAAACTACCCCATACTTTATCTTGAATAAACTTAAAATACAAAAGAAGAAACAATACAATCCTAACAGAAAAAAAAAACCTATTTTCAGATGTACGGAAAACTTTCACGTTAAATCAGCACAAATTTCGATTTTTGGCGTTCCAATTTGGTATAAAAGCAATACACCACGATCGGTTATATCACCAAATGTACAACCCGGTGAATGTTGGTCTTTTCAAGGTTTTCCCGGCTATTTGGTATTGAAATTAAATCATAACGTCTATGTGACTGGCTTCACAATGGAACACATACAAAAGAGCTTGACACCGAATGGCAGAATCGATTCAGCACCAAAAACATTTACAGTTTGGGTATGTACATACAATGGCGCATCATTAGATTGATGGGCGTTAATTTGATTTTGACTTTGATGTTTTGTGGATTACAGGGCCTTGAAACAGCTAATGACAGTGAACCATATCAATTTGGTGAATATGAATATTTGGAAAATGGCACCAGCCTACAATATTTTCCTGTACAAAATTACGACCAACATAATATTCGATCTCACAATATTGTCGAATTACGCATCGAATCGAATCATGGTAACATCAACTATACCTGCCTGTATCGATTCCGTGTTCATGGAACACTCACACCAACGCTTACTTAAATAGAATAAACATTAACCGCATTGTGTCAGTAGTATTCCCAATACGCATCGATGGAGCCCACATACATAATTCTCCTTCTTTTTTTCCCGCACAGAACCAAACCCCTGCCCCCATACAAAAATCATGTAAATTATTTAAACCTAAGATCAAAAAAAAAAAAAAAAAATTAGTATTATTCGTTACCCGTTACGGGACACATACATTTTCTGTATGGAACTTAATTAGCTTCATTTAATGTATGTGCCTCATCATGGCACATAAACTTTTCTTTTCTTTTTCCCCATCTTCATTTGCACAAAGAACCTCACGAATCAGCGAACATCAAACAAACGCAACGGATTCGTTAAAACCAACCACATATTCATTATTTTTGTCAATGTTTGTGTAGTAGTTTGTGTCAATTGTGAATCGAGTTGTCCGTATACATGTAAATAGATTTTGTATTATGATTTCAATTAGAATTAGAAATTTCTTTATTATTTTGATTAATTTTTGTCTGATAAACACATTGAATTTAAGTTTTTGTTTTTAAGAATTGTGTGTTGGCGCAGTTACCATTACCTTTTTTTTCTGGTTAATATAAGGAATAAAATATTATTTACGTCCTCATTAAATGCAGCACCAAATTTCGAATTAATACATCGAAACTTATTTTTTAATTTATTTTATTTTTTTCTTTTAACGTGTTTTAAACTAAGAATTAAGTAAGCTGTTGCCTTATAGTCAGTAGAAGTTAATGTCAACGTTCATAATGTTAATGCACAATTTTGTGCATTTTTGGTTTTCTTTCAAAGAGAATCAATCATTCATTTACTCAGTATTTCCGTTTCTGAGAATCATGCAAAATGTATTTTGTATACGTAATTGTGAGTCTGACAGACTTGACCGTTATACAGACAAAAAAGTGATAACCTCAACTTCATGAATATTTTGAATTACAGTTATGGATGAACTGACAGTTATCCATGAAATTGAGTTTATGATTATTTTTTGTTTTTGTTTTCGGTTTACGCTTGCATGGAGAAAACTTTGAATAAAAACTCATCTGAAATTAAATTGTTTTTTGATTGACAGGTAAATTGTCTTTTGTCCGGCATTTGCTTGTCTTAAGCTGCTCTTTACATCAACGACAATGAAATTTGCCTTTGTCCGGATAATTTGTCTGTGTAATTGTCAAGAAACCAAATCATAGAATGAAAATTTATTTTGGAATAGTTTTTTTTTTGTTCTCGAATATCAAAAGGTTCATAGTTTTCATGTGTTTTGCCCTTTAGTTTTGTTAAATAATAATTTTCACTCATGTCTAACAGAAATTTCAATGCTGGAATTCCCGGAAAGACCCATAGAGGGAATCTGTTAATTCGTCTTTTTGGTCGATAACTTGGTCTAAGTGCAAAATAATGTCGTAATATGGGATAGAATATTTGTTTTAATAAAAAAGATCAATTTTGAGCATCAATTAAATCGTCAATTAAAGCTATGATATTGCCCTGTTATGTTTTTTATTTATTTTCGAAATGTTTAACAATTTCGATTTAATTAACAGCAAATTCTCGTGTTCAGCGTTCGGCCTTCCCAGATCAAAAATCAAAAGGTTGATAGTTTTTCTCATGATAGTTGCATTTGTGATAATTTTGTCCCAGGAATATCAAAATTGATGGTTATTTTTTTCAAACATATCATTCAATGCTCCCCGTGATAGCTCTCCGCCGAAATCGAATTTTCGACGCATCCAATAATTTGTTCTTTAGAAGAATTTTTTTTTTTTTATTAATTCAGGCAAAAACTTACATATCAATGGCAAATACTTACATATCACGTTGTTTCAAATGATTCCTTTTGGTGATGATACCTCTGAATTTGTGCGATAGCAATTTTCGGGCACCCAACATAATTTTTTCATGTTCTTCGAATCTTTTCAACAGATTGTCCATTTTTTTGGTGGTATTTTCGAGTTTTTCATCGAGATCGTCGATTTTTTTCTCCAACCCTTTCAACAATCCACTTGATTTTGTCAATTCAATTTTTAAAGCAACAAAATCATTTAAAACTCCATCGAAAGGTTTTTCGTCAATTTTTTCAACTTGATTCGACATGATAGCAACAAAAGAATCTATTGAACTTATTGAAGAAATTTTCCAAGCTGCAGGTGACTTTACTTGATGGCTTAACAATCCTTACTGACTCTACGCCATTTTTAGCAATTCAAGTTTGCACATAAAAAAGCAAGTGCATCGGGTAATAGACGCCCTTTTTCTCATTAGGCATAAATGTCCCTCGTTAACGACTAGTTAATAACAAGTTATCCGTGTGATGGCAGTCATATTCATATCCTAAATTATTGAGCCTGATAACAAATTTCCTTTTTTTTTTTAAATCGCCAAAATAATGAAAATGATGATACCTTGCACTTGTTCCGACCCAGAATAATAAGTTTATTGAAAATTTTAACCTTTTTGTATTTATTTTACTTTTTTATTGCACGATGTTCTGAACTTAAATAGGATACGGAACTTATTGTTTTATAATATTTTCCATTGATTGAATCTCTGGCAACACATAAATGTTGTTCAAGACCGTCCACATCTAATGATGATCCAAACAACAATTAAGTAAAAATGCTATGCTTGAGATCGAAGGACCATCGATAAATAAATGATTTGCCAAATGAAACAATTCAGTTTCGATAATTATTCTATATGATGCACGCCATAAGCACAATACAAACATTAAAACTAAGTAGAATTGCTTAATTCACCGTCGACATTCATTTCAATTGATGAATGTCAAAAAAATGATTTAAAACCGTCTTTCTTCTTTTCAATTTTAATTGGACCAGTCACCAATGAAATCCTCAGTTAGACTTTGACGAATACGGTATAGGTGTACACTTCGGTTCTGATGGTCCCCGTTGATTAGGTTGAACCATCCAAAATTTCGAAAACAGCAAAAGGAAACAAACTTCATTTCACTTTAAAATTGAATTGACTTGGAGGCATTTGTCCGAATCATAAAAATAATAATTTAATCGAATTCAAATAAATGGCCGAGTCCTAAAATGGCCGATTCATAAAAAATCGACAAAAAAAAACCGAAAAAATAAGAATAATAATAATAATAATAATAATAATAATAATAATAATAATAATAATAATAACTTATAAAGAACTGAATAATAAAAGTAACTTTTATGGCATCGATGATCCATTCGAAGTCAAACTATAATATAAAAAAAAGTTTATCGAACAGAAAAGAACAAAGCAAAATGAATAAAAGTCATAGAAAAACCGCAAAAGAATAAATCGTTTAAGTCGTTACCGTATGCTTTCCGTTCGTGAACGTGGTGATGAATATTCTTTGGATAAACCATTACGATGTTTGCGATAATCCATTTGTGTATCCATTCCGATATTTCGTTTCTCTCGCCAAATCGTGATTCGATGATGAAGCGCTTGTTTCACCTCCGAATTCAAAAAACAATACAATAGCGCAACAGAGAATCCCTTTTTTTTCGAATGGTGAACGAAAAAAAAAAAAAAATAGGAAGATAAAATCGATGATTTAATGAATGTTGGCGTAATAAAGATATTAGATAGTTGAATTTACCTGTGTCGATAGCAAAGCAGCACGAATCGCATCCAATGTATCACTGGCAGCACCATTTTCCGGTACATACCATACAACCAAATATGTAATGCCCAATAATGGTATCAATACGAGCAATGCTTTTGATGCTTTTTTGTATTGTCGTGTTTCGGCTGTAGTAGCTGATCGCAGTTTGATGATAAGTACCTTAACAATACACTTTTAGAATTATAATTTTTTTTTTTCGTAGAGAGAGGTAGAGAGAGAGAGAGATAGGAAATTATTTATTAAAAATTTGCTCATTTACCCACATAATCCGAATCAAAAAGAATAAATTGATAAGCAGACAAGCAACTTCGGGACCATGAAATATCCAATCGGCATACGATTCTTGCAACCATGTACATTTCATTGGAATCTATATAATCGATTATTAATGTTCAATGCATTTAAATTATTTTTTTAATTATTAAACAAAATGGCTGTACTCACTCGTTTCCGATTCATTTCATCGACATCCGGCACAAATGGTTTTACAGACGTCCAAATAGCAATTATAATTGCCGGACAACCTTTAATTATATGTATGGATAAAATGGGAAAGGGGGAAATGAATATAATTTCAATTTTATTACAGCAAAAATGTAGGATAATCACAGCGCAATAAATTATGGCAAAATATCATTGTATCATCAATTGAGGAGAATAAACGAAATCATTTTTAACCGCTGAATATCAATTCAGATTGGAATTTTTCTCTATACAATGGTCTGCTCCAATTGACTGAATGTTGAGTTTAATGAAATTGAGAAGAATTTTATCATCATCACTTTTCAGCTCTGACTTTATGCTATTATTCTGTATAATTGATGATTCATTCAATATGTTTGTATTTTTATTAACTGCGATGAAAATTCAACACCATTTAAATTCCCGCCTATTGTTATAACAATATATATAATTTATGAACTGTAGATGTAAGTACCGAAATCCCTAGAAAAATTTTATTTTGCTTTTTATATTGCACTTCTTTTCTCAAGGGAATTCACGTTTTTTCATAAGGCATTCAATTTATAGCTTACAACACTTCATGCAAACGATTCGGTGACTTTATGAATAAAATAAAATCGATTGTAAAATGTAAATTGGACAAAAGAAAGCTTCCGTTTTCAATTTGTTTCTCTTTCATTATTTTTTAATGTGAGCGTACGAATCATTGAAGCTAAGCTCTGTATTAACGTTTCATTGCTGGCTATCGAATCACAAGTTATGACTTTAAAACGTTTATTATTATATTTATTTGGTTTTCATTCTCTGAAGTTTGGTATATGTTCACAAATCCAACAGGTATTCAGTATTCCGTGGTTCAAAAAAAAAAAAAAAAAAAGAAATGAAAAAGGAGAAGAAGAAGTTAAAAAAAAAGCAAAGGTTTTCAACAACCAATCTAATTTTATTTTTCGATGAATTTGTTATGTTCAGCGTTCATTCTCTATTCAGAACCGAAGCCTAGTATTTGTGAGAAATTTGTGAGATTGTGTTGAAAAATAAAAAAATCATCCACAAAATATATGACGAAGTGGTAACAGGTAACAGGAAACAAAAAAAAAGGAGATTGAGAAGAAAATTATGAAAAAATCATACCCCAACCGATGAATGCATACATTTTTAATCTTATATTATCACCGGAAAAGGTTTCAACAACCAGCATGTACAGGTACAATCCTAAAATGAGAGAGAGAGAGACAGAGATAGACAGAGAGAGAAAGAGAGAGAGGAAAAAGAATTTAGAATAGAATATCATTAAACATAAATGGAGCACACATTCTGCAAGCTATATAAAGGATTCATTCAAAGGAAACTTGTTTTTTCGGAGTATTCGCTGTGGTGCCGGAACATTTTTGTAATATTGTTTTTTTTTTTTTTCAATTCATTTTATCATGTATTTTCACTTTCATACACGAATGCAAGAGTGTCAAATGTCATGTTAACATGACCCGTCTGATTGACTATGAATTTTGAACAAAAAACGATAATCCAAAAAGCAACCAAGAATCCAATTGAATGAATCAAACAGATTACAAGTATGAATGTACATTTATATTGAAAATGTGAATTGTGAAACATACAAACCTTCAACCAGCATCCAGAAAAAATTCGTAAGACTAAAATAATGTAATAAAATAACCATACATTTACATCCAACACCGGTAAGTTCATTTGCAGTTAACTATTTGCAACCAAATGGAATCCAAATAATCCGAAAAAGAAAAACATAACATTAATTACATTGGAATATTGAAAGTAATTGTAACGCCCAACAACATCAAGTATTCAGTTAAACGAAAGAAAAAAAGAAAAAAAGAAGAAAAAAAATTCAAATAATTGAATCCACTCGACGACAGTGGATGAGTGAAATCTATGAAACACAAACAAAAAGAATAAATACTACATAATAATGTTGTGAATACACTTACCCCCAACGTAAATGGAATGATCCAAAGAAGGGCGGATAGAATATAAGTTAGAAATAAATTTGCATGTATCGTATTCCGCAAACAACGAAGATCTCTGTAAAAGTAATACAAACATTAACAAGCACGTGCATTGAAATAAAAATAAATAATAAATGTATCGGCCAATATACATATATGGAAATGATTAAATGTTACATATGAAAGGAATTACATGTAACTCACTTGAAATGGATGAAAACAGCTAAACCCAAACTTAATGCAACCAAACTTAATGTATAACCGGCGCTATAGATATGTGGGGCTAGTTCAGATTTTCCTGGATCCATGCCATCGGTGATATCATCTTCAATATGACGGCATTGATCATAATTCGCATGACTGTCCCATGTTCCATTCGCATAGCAAAAGCGGCTCGCATTTTCTGCATATCAATGAAATGAATTTCAGAATTATAACTTTGTTTCGTTGATTATAATATTTTGGTGGTTTGGTGGCTGTTGTTGACCTCCCGGATAAATGTAATTCGATGAAACCTGCTATCGAACGGAATGGGAGTTATTGTGAACAGTTTAACGACGACGAATCACAGCAAGTGATGCTTTTTTTCATCTCTGGAACCAAGTGTTTCACTTTTTTTTTCTTTTTTTTCATTTTTTCTGTTGGGTCTCATGGTTTTGGAATACAATTTTTGGCGGTTTAAATTATCTTGTTTCGGCGTTTCGCTTTTTGCTTCTTTATTATTTTCTTCGATGTCGCGAACAAACATGTTCAACGGCTCAACTGATAAGATAATATTGATGAGTTGAAAATCGGAAAAAATGGATTCCGAATAAAAAATAAATAAATAAATATAATTAAAAATGTGTTAGACCCAGGGCACATATTCGTGCATATGCATTGGCAAATTTGTGTACAATTCTGAGACTTGATGTCGTTTTTTAGTGGTTTACAAACGAAATTCCCTTATTTATCTCACAAATTAATGGCCACAACAGCAACCAAAGAAAATTGAAACACTTTTTTTACTTTCTTCATCGAATTTCTAATGATGCCATATAACGTGCTGCCAGAAGGTCACATATGTCTTTCATATCGATAGGAAGGTTAATGTGAAAAATAGAATTTGGTTTAAATTCTAACACTCACGTGAACCATCATAATTGATGCCCAAATATTGTGTAAAGCACGGCAGAATGGCTGTTGTATTGGGCAGCGTTCGGGGCCAGCATAGAATCGTATCGTTTACAACGGGACAACCGCTAAAATTGGACTATTCATATCAAGAAAGAAAATTAAAGAAAAAAAGTATAGATTTTGTTTAGATTTTCGATTGTTTCATTGCAGCACCAGCCAATACTATTTTTTTATAGCCAGTATAATAATGGAAGATTGGAGTCCATCAGTTTGACACATATTTCGATAAATCTTACAACGAATTTTCAACTAAAACAAAAGCCAATGCCATTTTGTTTATAAAGTATATTCATTAATTTTTTTTTTCTTTTCTCTTCGACTTAATGCAAGAAAAAACAAAATCATTCATAAACAGAATTGAATGCGTTCATCTATGCGTGCTCAGTGCTCATTGCTCAGTTTCAACAACAAAATCACATCAAAACCGAATTGATGTGGAAGTTCGTCGAATTGTGAGACATTCGTTATTCTTATCTCAAACAGACTTAATCTGCATTACAAATAATATAATCATTTTATCATTTTGATGATTTTGGGCGTTTGTATTCTGGGTGATCACATATAAAAGATAGTGTAAGATATATCACAATAAAGTGAACCGAAAATAAGAAGAAATTTAATGGTTGGGATTAAGCGTCGCTCCGTAAGATCGCTCAAAATACTCGTAGCAGATGTTATGCGCGTGTGTTTTATCGTACGTGTGTATTCGGAAGAGACTCACAAATAGCACAGAAAAAAAAACAATTAATTTTTTATGTGGCACGTTTTGTTTAGCAATTTTATCGTCTATTTTTCTAATATCTTACATCGAACATTTAATACGTCAACATGTTAATCGATAAAATTATAAACAATTCCGAATCGAATTTATGATTTTCCGAATTACTGACGCAGTGATTCCTCAATTTAATCGAAAATCAAAATCTGAACAAATCGCCAGAATCATTATTTTAAACGCCCATTGATTCGTATAAATACGAATTTTCAATATACGTTAGCCCAGAACCGGGCAATACTCTGTAAAAATTTTGTTTTTGTTTAACTTGAATCCAAGATTGACAAGTGCATCCATTCATTCTTTATCTATCATCACCGCTTTCATGGAACATTGTTCTTATAATAGCAAATATTTGTTTATCGACTTGATTCAGTATTCCGGAGACAACAGGCAGTTACCTTGTTACGAAGTGGAAAGCCAATAAACTCATATTTGATCCATTTCATTTTCTCTACCTAAATTTTTTTATTTTTTTTTTTATTTTTTTTTCTATCGAATTTCTGATGATATAAATGGTTAAATGCTCTCGATTCTACTGAGGATCTGGTTGTTGTGTTTACAATAATTATTATTATTGAACTTGTAATTTACACGCCTTCTGTATAAAGCCATTGCCAAACGAATTTCCCTTCGTTTATGTAAACACAAATGAAAAATCCAAAACCAACTTGGCCTGAAGATAGCCAAAGTGGAAATAAAAATGATTTCGGGCAAACGATGAACAGAGTAGGCAGAGAGAGAGAGAGAGAGAAGAGAGAAAGAGAAAGAGAAAAAGCATACACACACAACAAAACTTTGAATCTGGTTTAGTCATTCAGACGGAAAATGGCAACAAGATGAAAATATTTACAGGAACAAATAAATATTTTGTTGTGCGGCTTGTTTTTCGTTGGCTTATTTTGATAAACAATTGAAAATGAAAATGTAGAAAAAAAATTGTTCTCGTTATACCGACTTTATTCAAAAACAATGAATACACCGAACATGATACAGAGACACATGAAGCAAAAAAAGTGGTTCCTGCAATGTGTACACTGTACAATGTATACATTGTTTATTTCAAAATTATTTGTATAATGGATGCTCATGTTTTTTATCTGCTCCATTTTTTTTTCTTCCACTGACTCATTTACTACTCTGTATCAATTCAGTTGTTGAATAATAATAAAATTCAAAGGTAGAAATTGAAATCTCAAAGTTTCGTTGAAAATTGTTTTTTTTTTTCAGTGCCAAGATGATTTTCTTCCATTTTTGAGCTATGAAATCAGAAATAACAAAAAAGTTTTGGGTAATATCGTGACTGAAACGAAATAATGACATAAAACATTTCACCCGTTGAACAAATTGTTATGTTCCTTGCTGTACAAAAGAACAAGAAATGCAAAATTGAACATTGAAATGGCACACTTGATTATCTCCATCTAAGAAAATTTCTTGTCTTTTTTCTCTTTGCTTTGCAAATATTTTCGCATTCCCTATGATTAACATGCTTTTGGTATTTGGCACATAAAATGCCCTGCCCGCAGTAAATTAATTGTGGAAGTACGTGGTACGTGTAAACGTTTTCGAGCATGAAAAAAAAAGAAGTAAAATTGTTCAGAAAAATATATCTTCTATTCGGTGCGAATGTTATTCTTTCATCAAATTATTCAATTAACTCGTCACGAAATAGGTTAATACTGCACCCCGGTGTTCTACATTCTGTATTCCGCCAAAGGAAAGAAAACAACAAAAGAAAATGAGAATAAAAAAAAAAAAATATTTAAGAAAAAGAAACGGTGCGAATAAATACAATTTAATTAGAAATATTCTATCAACGATAAATTGGAAATTGGCAAGACATTGATGCTTCAGGCATACAACATGCCCAATATGCCCATTCAATACTGTTTCAATTCAAAGTTCAATCGGGTATAGTCCTTTCCTTAGTGAATTCATTGTTGAATTATACGATAAAACTTGTTTACATTTAGCACATTTTGATCTCAAAAATAATATCAACCTTTCCCTGCATTAGGTTTTTTTTTCCCAAACTCAAGTAAAAAAAAAGTAAATCGAATAAAATTTTCAGAACCACAAAGGTCCAAAAATGTCGAATAAAAAAGATATAGCATGAAAAAAAAATTACAAATGAATAGCGGAAAAGAATTAATTTCATCCCTACAGTGAATGGCTTTTCATTGAATACTTCGGTTCATTTCATCTTTGATTTATCTTTTTGTGTTGTAATCAAAAAATAACATTTTTTTAGATTCATTGTTTTCTTCCTTCCTTTTTTTTTTAATTAAATCGTAGATTTTTTTCCCCTATTGGGAACAACAACGCTCGCCGCTTATCTTTACAACTTATAAATACTTCGGCAATGTGTCTTTAATCTCGAGTCGAGTGTCTTGAGCAATGTTATAGAGTCATTTGAATGTATCACTTCTTTATCTCGAATACGATGAAAGAGGGCGAGAAACAACACAAAAAAAACCCCGTGAAAAAAGAAGAATAACCAAATTCCAAACTCACCTGAGATTGATTCAACTGAATTTGCATTGAACAGCTTTCTTCGTTAATTGTAGTACTTGATGCAGTGCTTAGAGCTTCGGTCAACAAATCGACATCTGTTGTTACTGATTCGGTCGAAGCTTCCATTTCATCTGAATTTTGAATTATTTTTTTCGTGAGCGCTGCGAAAAAACCTTCAAACTTGTATTCTTGGTTTGGTGGACGTTGAACACTGTTCAGCAGGAGATACTTTGAATTTGAATAATTTCGGTTAAATTTTCAAACATTTGTTCAAGTTAACAGTTAAACACGATGTTTCATTCATGGGCCAAAACGTCGGTATTCTTATTATAAAAGTCTTACCTGTTGAATCATTCAAATTTTCCAGTTTTTCTTTTGGCTCGCTTGTTTACTGAACACGTTTTTTTTTATTTTTAAATAGCTTTCGCGTTCGCTTCAAAATTCAATTACTTCAACGTTTTTCTGTTCAATTTTTGGATGGAAGAATTTCTGAACACTTTTCACAGTTACTGTACTTCCCTGTTCAATTAAAACAGAGAACAGGCAAATGTATGGAGAGAAAAAAAATAATCAAGTTATAAATTAAGCTCTTCAATCTGGGCAACTCTTTCAACCAAATGTTCCAACTTTCCACTATCACCGGTGCCGAAACGGCTAAATGAAAA
Organism: Mayetiola destructor; assembly: GCA_000149185.1. Lineage (NCBI taxonomy): Eukaryota > Metazoa > Arthropoda > Insecta > Diptera > Cecidomyiidae > Mayetiola > Mayetiola destructor. Next base: position 454,985 of record GL501541.1, read on the forward strand.
TATTACCCGAACAAAACGGATATTAAATCACAAACGTGCCCTCTGACAAATGAATCGTAAGTTCGGTAAAAACTTCGTTTAAATGAAATAGAAAGAAGAAAAAAAAACATTGGCCGCAAATCACCACACCAAAATGTTTTTAGATGCGAACCAAACAAAATGCTTCACTGGAATGCATGATATTTGATTCGTCTATCGCTCGGAATCGTGTTGTAAATTGGAAAACGGTAGCTTTGTATGCAGAGTAACAGGAGCAGCAGCAATAGCGGTGCAAAATCAACAACAAAATGATACATTTGAATTAGTATTTGTTGGCTCATTTTTCTCTCTTTCACATTCAGTATCATCCACAGTTTTCTTCGACCAGCGTATTTTACACATGTACAAAGCAACCAATTCTCGCTTACAGTATGTTCTGTATGGATTGAAAGAAGAAGCAAAAAAAAAAAAAAATTATAATAATAAAAATAATGATAATCGGAAGAAGCAAAATGTACAAAGGAAATTCATAATGAAGATTTGCTTGTAATCTTTTTATGTACGATGGTTTTTCGCTCTTGTTCACTTGGTGAATCCCATACACAACTAACTAACTGATCGATGCCAATGTGTGTGGTTTTTTTTTCTCGTTGCGAAATTTTTTATTTTCGGTTTGCCTGTCGCCCTCGTTGTTGTTTTACATTTCATTTACTAAACGAAGGATTTAATAGCGGCATACGATATGATGCGATTGTATAAGAGCGTTAATGTTTGCAAATTTGTGGCGCCCAAAGCTGCCACACACACACACACACACACACTGTTCATTCGATGTGATGAATCTACATTATTATATGCAGACAACAACAAAATTATCCAAACCGTGAATGTCATCGTTTTTACATCTAAATAAAAAATATTCTGCTAACAAGTGATTTAAATGCTTTTTGATCCTATTGGATCTGATAAAAAGCAATTAAATACAACAAACAAAAGCAGTAGCTCAGCTTGTTAGGCCTTAACACTTAAAATCATAATATCAATGAAGTGTACGGTGTATGTATATCATTTTATTTGTCATGAGAATTGCGTATGAATCTTATAATCGTATGACTGAGCAAGAACAGACGAAAATGAAACTCATTTGTTGAAATGATATAGATAATGTACATTATACATTATACATGTATGTTTTTTCACTAATTTTTGCTGAGTTTTCAAGCTATGCGTTTGCTTATATTTATATTGTGATAGGGGAAAGAAAATGATTATCATCACAAAAATGTATGCAAAGTAAAATTCGTTTGCTTTGGAGTTTTTAGCATTAATGCTCATCGCATTGACACTTTCAACTTATCAAACGACACATTAACGAGTTACTAACTCCATATTAGCTAAACGATGAAAAAAAAAAATAATGAAAAAGAAAAAGGAGTGAGTTCCAGTTCAAGAGTTTCCAAGTACTGAGATTGTGATTCGATATTATAAACGGCTCAGATGACAGCCGCCGGAGGGTATGGTAAGACCACCTTGTACATAAATGTATCATTTGTAAAAAAGTTTTTATCAATATGTAAATACACAAAATATTTTCCAAATGGTCTAACATTTCCGTTCGTTTAGTTTGAAGCCGATTAAATTCTGAAATCATAATTGAAGATATTGTAATGTGACAAACATTACAAATGTGAAAAGTGTGTGCGTGTGTGTGTGATTCATGTATTTTTAGTCATGGCGACACAAATCTAATCTTGAGAATCGTTTTCATCTCCTTTTGGTTTCATCATTTTGATCGGATTGGGAAAGAGTGTGAGACAGAGTGGCAGATAGAGAATAATAACAATAATAGCAAAGAAACTAAATTGGATGCTACAATGAGAAAACCACACCCGCCACAAATTTAAATTACAAACACCAAATACAAAAAACCGATTGAAATTTGCTCTCATCATTGGTTGCCACAGTGAAATATTGCTTTACATGCAACTTAACTCTCATTTATGAAATGACTGTCGCACGTCGCGTTCGTTGAGCCAAATCGGAAATTGAACATTGCATAGCAATGCCGTGTGACAAATTATCATGGAAAATATTTTTCCTTTCCCTGTTTTTTTTTCTTGTCCTTTTTTATCTCTTTGTCAACTACTCAACGTTTCAAGCACAAAAGAACAAAATGAAAGTTGAATGAATGCGCCCGGCATTCAATTCGTTAAAGCAATGAGACACGATACACGATATGCTCGTGAATCAGTAAAATCAGTTCAATTTATGATATTGAATGCATCAAAAGTCAAAAATTAAACATTCATTTTCGGATTATAACAAATTAAATGAATCTTCTAAATGTGATGCATGCAATTCTGATTATTATTTTGCATTACAAAATGCTATCGTTTCATTTTGATTTATTCATAAATCATAAATTTGAATTATAATTTGCTAAAAACTTTGGATAGCAAATACTTCATGTTACAACGGTTCAAAAGATACAAACTTTCACACACACACTCATCGAACGTATAATGTATTTGGTTTTTGCATGTTTTTGCCTCGTACGATTGCTCCAAGAAGCATTATAATTAATAAAATGAATGAGCTTTTTCATGAAAATATACATATATTTTCTCCATTTTATTATAATGTTTTTCTCCGTCTCCCTCTCTTCCAATTTCTGTCCAATATACAAGCACATTAAATTCGAACGTCATAAAAGGTCGCACATGTTTTCATCATCATTCCAGTTCGGTGAAAGAGTCAATGGGAAAAATTTTTTATTCGCGACTTGGGTGCATATGAAATGGACTTGAGACCGTTTGACGAAATGTTTTTCTCAGCATTTGATAATTTGCATTTTTTTTTTTTTTGCTTCAGCTGAATAAATTCTCGGAGGATTCGCATCGACCCTGCTCTAAATTAAAACTGACTTACTTCAAATGAGCAATGAGTGAGAATTTGTTGAATAGAAGAAACAGTGTGACATAACACCGTACATCGCACATCGTACATCATTTATAATGAAAACAAAAATATCTACGATTCAGACGATTGAAGTCAACAAAATAGACAATTAACAATGTTAACGATTGACTGTTGATAATAAGATTGAGAATCGTTTCGGTTCTTTTAATTTTGTCGATTTGTCTCGTTTAATATTGTATTTGTAACAAGGCGTATATCAATGATTAGGTGTGCATAATGGTGTGAATGTCATCGTAACAAAATAGCTAATACATCGTATAGATCGAAACATCGACAATCAAACACATTACAACTACAACAACCGAAATTGAAAAGGTCAAATGGTTCAAATGTTGGAAAACATCGTTCATCGTTCATCGTGCACACGTTTTATAATAGAAATTGATTGTTTTTTTTTTGTTTCAGTGTGAAGTTTAACACAGAGTGTGCAAACAAATACGAAAAATTAAATGCTTCTATCAACATTTTACAACCGGCATAAGGCACTAGCGTTTATATGATAATCCATTAACATATAATGTTTACGATAAGAATCGGTCGAATGAATGGATTTATACCATTTTGGCCATTTTCTTTTCATCGCTTCCTCTGGCTATTCACAAATTTCATTCAAGCGGTAAAAATTAAAAAGAAGAAATAAACGAAAAAGAGACAAAATTATTATCAAAAACACCGAGAAAAAAGAAAGCAAAAAAAATCAAACAAAACAGATTCATATGGAGCACGATAAGGTTTCAAATCGGTGAATGAAACGATCGGGAAAAAGAGAAGAAGAAAAAAAAAACCAAACAATAACAAAACAAAAAATAAAAAAAAACACCGAGACGACAACACATGTTGAGTTTAATTTGAATGCATTCGTTTGCCTAGGTCAAACATTTTGATATTGTTAAAGTCAATGATATGGATGATGCCGAGAAATTAAGATTTTTATTTTATCATTAAATTTGATAATTTAAAAAATAAGGATTCATACATTTGTTTCAAAGTTCAAATTGCATATGAAACGTCAATGATACGAGTCGTTACTCTTTAACATTTGTAAATGGAAAAAAAGTGAATATTAGTGAAAAATGGTAAATTTTTTATGGGGAATTGCGGGTTATCAGCTATGCCGATACTTATAACAATAATAATTATTATTATTATTATCATCATTATTAATAAACAAATTAAATGTTTACTTATTGTAATTACAGACACATATGCAACCATGTGGTTGGTGCGTTTACAATTAAAGAACGATTATTTGCTATAAATCGCATTGACAACGTCACAAAAATGAACGACAACAGACAGAAAATTATTATTGTTATTATTTCAATAAAATTAAATCTGTAAACGATGAGCATTGAACATTGTTTCAGTGTATGCGCTAAATTCATTTCGATTAAGTTCTTTTATTAACAATATATTATTTGTTATCGATCGTAACATTGATTTAGCACGTTTTCGTTCCCAATTCATACTACTCGATAACGGAATGAAACTTTTTCTTTTATATATTTATTGATAATAATCATTTAATGATGTATTCGATCGAAATTCGAACAGTATTTTATACGATTGAAGAGTGGTGAATGGTAACGGATGCTAAAATATTATATTTTTATACATATTTCAATTTTTCGTTTAGTAAAAACTTTGGTAACCAATGGAAATACAAGCCACTCATCAATTATACTCACATTCTTCATCCAAAAAATTGAAAAACTTTAACTCAATTGTAATATTGTCCATCCAAAGTGGACATAATATATGTATCCATCAACGAACCGCACAAATTCTTAGAAGTTCACTTTGATAATAATGAATTTTTTTTCTCAAAGAGTTCAACATTTATTCAATAATAAAATATAATTTAGGACAAACTAATCACATCTCAACATAATTGTCAAACATTTTAAATTCAGTATCGATTAATTTAGCATTTTTTATTTTACGTGAATACACCAAAAAGAAATTAAGGAAGGAAAAACAATAGCAACAACAACAACAACTAATAACGATTATATCAACAGCGATCCAATTTACGATACGCTCTCAATGGTTACTCACAACAAACTGAATTTGATGATGATAAAAATGACATGTTGTTAAGTTGAAAATCATGTATGCAAAATATCAACGATGATACGCGGGATTCGTTGATGTGATGGCTTCGGTAAGTCGGTGTGTATTTGTGTTCGTATTCTGTATTCAACGAAAAGAAAAAAAGAAAAAAATGATACAACAGTATACTACGAATCAAAGGGATCAAATATGTTTTGTATGTATCAGAAGCGATTGGTACTTGTTTCGTTTGATTCATGACGAGACAAAGCTAAGTAACGAAAATATATTCCCATGTATCGTTCTGTATCTTGTATCATCTTTATTGAACCAAATCAATTGAATTTTTTTGGTTATTGCCGTTATCGAATTTGAATTGTGAGCAAAAAAGAAAATTGGCCGGTAACCTGACAACCAATCACAAAAATCAAATGTTTAATATTCCAATAAGAAAATCAATTTGGCATAGATTCTAATTTTTCTCTCTCTCTCTCTCTCGCTCTCGCGCCATACTCACTCATACATTGATATATTATGGTCCATATACCGACCAAAGGATACCGGAATGCCAATAAATTATATTTAAACGACAATATTGTATCTTGTTATTATTATTTGAATAAACGAATAATAGTTTGAAGTGAGTTTTTTTTCCCATTTGCTTTGAATTTGAATGTAATTGAAATTTATATGTATTTTTAGACAAATTTATTTTGTGTGAACTCTTTTGACTTATGACGCGACCATTTCTACTTCAAAAGCAAAATTATTATTATTATGAAATGCAGCAGCAACAGAAGCAGTAGCAGCGAGCAAAAAAAAACAAAAAAGATCTGAAAGAAAGAATATGCGTAGTGAACAAACAAAATGTAATTGACATTAAGTGGTGAAATTATAGATGATTTGGTTGATTGTTTTGCTCATGAAATGTTCATTTTTGCTTACACTAGAACCAGAATCATATAGGCATGCATGCATCACAATGCATGAAATGAATAAAAGGGAACAAATCAAATTCCATTTTTCCATATATACTATATGTTTTATTTGATTATTATTTATTATTATTGTTATTATTATTGAGTGAATTCAATTTGATGAAAAATTTTCCGGCTTCGATGGAAAATCTTCAATGCTTATGACATTCTAGAAAACAAGAATCAACCTTTGCACTTTTGACACTTTTGAATAAATTAATATTGATAAAAGCATAAGGCATAAGGTGAATGAAGCGATCAAAGCTGGCTAATAACCAATAAATTGTAAGCGAAAAAAAAAAAAAAATAAATAAAAATGAAAATGATGGAAGAGAGAAAGACAAATAAACGGATGTTATGAACTTAACCCATAAACAATAAACATCTACTACGGTTACTCCAATATAAAGTTTTATGGAACCTTAATTGCTTTGTGACAACTTTTTCTTTATTGATTTCTAATTATGACCACAAAATGTGTACTTGATTCAACAAATAGAATTGACATAGTAATAGCGTAATGGAATATGTATACAGGCACGACCAAATAAACTGGCTTCACTTTAAATGCTTTGAAACCAAGAAGAATAAAAATTTCAGTGTCAAGGGCTGTCATATATTGGATCAAATTGCTTGATTAATGATACACTCAATTGCTATTTTGTGACAGCAACAGAAAAGAATGTTTTTTTCTTTTGTGTTGTTTCCAGAAGAAAAATAAATGGTTTTGAGGATTGAAGCATACTTTTCCGCTCTGTGATGTTTTAATATTTTTTTTTTTTTTTAATTCAAGCGGGATCCTTGGGAAAAAAAAGATTTGTTTCAAAAAAATCGTTTTTCTACGTGTTTCAGATTTTCAATTGATTGGCGACAAAAAAAAAATAAATAAATTGCGAAACCATTTTTAGAATAAAAAAATTCTTTAAGGTCTCAAACCTCCAAAATCAATAGGGATCATTCTGAGAACTCATTCTACACGATAAAAGAGTTTATATTAATGTATTAGTGTATAGTAGACTGGGAGAGAATTATTGAAATCACTAATGACGACAACAACACTCAAAACCAATACTTGTCTCACCATTGTGAATGGCGGAGAAGTAAAAAATATGTCGAATTCAAATTAACTGTCAATGTTATTGTTGAGTCTTTCGATTTGAATTTGGGCCAGTTTGTTTTGTAAAGTACAAAAGTTTTAATACTTATTTGGCCTTTACATTAGGTGCCAAAAGTTCATCTTTACATTTTATTTTAGTCTGTTCACTTTGTTTTGATACAGTAGAGTCTCTTTGAAATGACCATTTCTCATTAGTGAACCAATTAGCCAGCAACCTTTTAGAGGCACTATGCTGTATATGCTTCATGTTCATTGCTCGTTCTGAGTAAAAATTCTGTACGTCAATGACGGTCATTGAATCAGGATTAAAATATATTCGAATATTGTTTATTCAGTCATGATGTGCTCAAAAGACAGTACCAATAATTGATTAGAGTCTAACTAATCGATTCATTAAAAGAACATTTTTGATTGAGAATGATTTATGTATATATTCAATTCGAAATTTGTGAAAACATCCATTTAGTGCTTAAATATTGAATTCTAAAAAACGTCTTTACGTTCGATATTAATTTTATTTCAACACATTTTTGCCTCTTGTTATATTTTCGTAGGCATGAGAACGTTGATTGATGGTTTGGAGAGGGTGGAGGTGAAATTACACATGATTATACCTTAAAATTACACTGAAACAATTATACTTATCAATGCGATCAATTAGAAATTAAAAAAACTTTTATTGAATACAATATTCAGCCGAAGACTTTCTGTTTACATTTTTGCAAAAAGTTTTGATTTGCTTGTGCAGCAATTTCGTTTTGCCAATTCATAATGTATTTTTGATATTTTTCGAATTTAATCGGATCGGTGGGTCCCCATTTACCGTTCGGTTGAAATGCATATCGGATTTTTTCACTGAGTGTATTCCCTTTTTGTTTTATCACAGCATAAACAGCCCATAATGGCAATTGAATGATTCCCACAGCTGAGATGGTCCAACCGATAGCTGTAATGTAGCCAAAAAAAAAATTAAATTCATGAACAAAGAAGAAGTGTTTGTTTTTTGTGTATCTCTCTCTCTCTCTCTNTCTCTCTCTCTCTCTCTCTCTCTCTCTCTCTCTCT
>GL501541.1:463641-502694 GCA_000149185.1 Mayetiola destructor
GTTTTTGTTGTATCTCTCTCTCTCTCTCTCTCTCTCTCTCTCTCTCTCTCCTATTCGTTCGCTCACGTAGAAAGTGAGACAATGACAGATTGAGAAGTTTGACAAGAGTCTCGTTTTCACATACCGTATGCCGTCGGTGGATAAACGTAAGTATTTTTATATTTAAGCGGTTCATATGTAATAAATGTATAAACGAGAATGACTGTCATTACAGCTGGTGTTATAATGCCCCAACATAATCGCCAATAAATGCCCGGATTGCGACCAATCATAAATTCAGCATCGCGGCATATACGATCAACGCCTGAAATATAAATATCAAACATTTTTTTATTGTTGTTGAATTCATTTAAATCCAAAATTAATTTACCGTAAATCCAACAAAATGCTACAATTTCAGCAATTGCTAAAACAAAAACGATGTACGAAGCACCAAAGAAATCCACCAAAGTTAAAATAAATTGTCCACCCTGTCGGCCCAACATAAAATAAGATAAATCAATTAATATGATCGATTATCATATTGATTTATTCAAAAATCCCCTTACAGGCGTTACGTAAGCCAGTCCAATTAAATAGCCAACCAATGCTACACCCAATACCACATAAACATTTTTCCATTTTGGAAACTGATCTTTGATTGCGGTTATAATGCATGAGCACATTGCTATATTGCTACCAATACCCAAAACGAATAACATGAAAAAAAATAGAACCGAAAATGCCTGGAAAATTTAAAAAAAGACAAATTTACCAATGTCAATATGAAAATTAATGTAAAAAAATATTGCATTCAATGTGGAATTAGTAATTACCTGAGGAAAGAGTTGGAATCGTGCAATTGCATCCGGATACGAAATGAATGCCAACCCGGCACCACCTTTAACCACCTTTCCAACATCGTTTACTTTCATTTCATGTGCCAAATGACCTGAAATCAATTTATTTTTAGTTTTCGCAACAAAAAATTAAAAAACAAAAAACACACACAAAAATCTCGAATAAATATAAAATAATAAAATTTACCTAAAATTCCAAAGATAGTGAAACCGGCCAGCATTGATGTAAACGTATCCAGAGTGGTGACAATTGTTGCATCACGATACACATTATGTTCGAAACGATTAAAAGATGCGTACATAATTAAATTGCCAAAGCAAACAGCCAATGAAAAAAAGCATTGTGTGATAGCATTGTACCAAACCTGTAACGAATTATGCAAATTTTTTTTTCAATTTCATGGCATCCATAAAAATATTCCATTTGTTTGTTGTTTTTTGTTAACTCACTTTGGCCTCTAATAATTTGTCCCATTGTGGTCGAAGGAAAAATAATATTCCATTCCATGCACCCGGTAATGTTAAAGCTCGAATCAATAAAATGATTAAAACAACATATGGGAATAGGGCTGGCGGGAATATAAATTATTATCATTTTTCAAATTTATGTGGAAAAAAAAGAGAGAATGTCTTTGGTGTTAGCTAACCTAGGAAATACGATGCTTTTCCTGAACTTTGAACGCCTTTGATCAAAACTGATACAATTATAATCCATGCAAATGCTAAACATAAAGCTAAATATAAATCCGGTGTTCCGATTCCATTGTGAATTGTGTCATATTCCTTGAGCACCACTTTTCTAATTAAGGAATGAAAAAAGAAAATAAAAAATATCATGTAGTTTTGAATGCGTGTAAAGTGTTAAGTACATTATAAATCGACATAATTTTTCAATTACAACGATAGGCGATAGCCAACAAACTTTATGTTGCCCTATTATATTTATTTAACAACTAAACAAATGATAATAGAACGTTGAGGAATTTTGTATACGACTATTTCGAATGTTTGTATACATGGGTCTCGTAGTGTAATGGTAGCATATTTGGCTCCAAACCAAACGGTTGCGAGTTCGATTCTCGTCGAGGCCAATTAATATTTTTTAGTCGATTTTTTTTTTCCTCGACACAACAATTGAAAGCTACACATGGCTTGATGAAATGGTTGGAGTTGGAGAAACAATTTGTGTTTAATACCAACAATTGATTCATATTCAAAGCTGAGATGTAAACTACAAAATTAATCTTGTCAGTTTCAAAAATTCAGAAAATACACATCAAATTCAAAAAAATTCCAAAAAAAAAAAAAAAAAAGAGAATTCCCAGTGAAGGAATCGAACACAAAACTCTCAGTATACAAAACCGAATGTTATTCGATTCAGCCAACATTTAACATTCATTTATATGACTGACTCACATATTCGAATCAACACAAACCCACAGGCTGTGAATTAACAATGCATCACAGATTGCAGGGACACAAACAAAATCAGTTTTTAATGACTATTAAGCAAACTTATATGCATGGGTCCCGTAGTGTAATGGTAGCATATTTGGCTCCAAACCAAACGGTTGCGAGTTCGAATCTCGTCGGGGCCACTCAATTTTTTCAACATTTTTTTTTTTCCAACTCAATTGTGGACGTCTCTATTGTATAGAGACTATAGGCTATAATCATCGATTAGATTATCTAGTCAATTTCTTTTCAATAAAAAAAAAAATATACTGAAAAAAGTAGCGAACGCGAAATTCTCAGTGCTATATCGTTCAGCTGACATGTTATGTCCAATTGTGGGATCGAATTGTGCATTCAAATTATTTTACACGAATTGTTTGACTATTCATAGCAGCAATGCCGCAAAAAAAATTTATAATTTGCTAAATTCATCACATAATGAATTATGTTTGGTTAGACATACCGTCAAAATTGGTTTATATGAATATTTGAATTGTGATATCGATGAAATATTCATTTTATTTATTTGCTTTCGTTTTCATTTAAAACGATTTAAGGGCATGTGACACACAAATTGGTTAGCAGACAAAATCGATTACCCGTGTATTATGTATTATCTGAAACATAGCACTTGAAATTGATAAGAAACCAATGGAATGCACTCTAAAAAATTCATTGTGGAAACAAAACCGATCATAATCAAGAATCGATTCAGTAATTCTGTCTGGCATTGCAACAAGTATGCAAGTATGGTACGAGTAAATGGTGCATGGTACAAAGACACAGTATGTGCCGACTACAGCTATATGTTTATGTATATCAAATAAATAATACATCTAGTCAATAATACTCAATACTCACTCATAATAAAGTTGAGCGGTTGATGTTTGATTCGTGTATCCCTCATCCCATTCAGGTAAACGTTCGGTCCATGGTAAATTCGATTTGAATGAATTAAAGAAAAAGTGCAATGTAACAGCCATTATGCTAACGTAATAGGTTCCAACGATTCCCGTTGAAATAACTTGCCCGTAACCAACGCCTGAAATCCAAACCAAAAACAATATTATTATTATTACATATTTATTTTTTAATTCATTACAATATGTAAACATGTTTTAAAGTGTATAGCACACCTTACCTCTCATAGCTGGAGCTAAATCGAATACTTTAAGACTGCTACGGCCTGAAAACTGTCCCAATAACATTTCCAAGTAGTACAATGGACGTCCAATGATAACGAGTACAATGAGATATGGTATCAAAAATGCACCTGTCAAAATATTGCAAATGAATATAAAGATCATCCATTACAATATGGATTCCAATTGGAATAGAAAATTATTTATTCTGATTGAAAATGTTAACTCACCGCCCCCATTTTCTAATGCAGTGAACGGAAACCGCCACACATTACCCAACCCAACGGACATTGCAATGCATGACATTAAAAACTCAATGTCATTTCCCCAACCGCCACGTTCTTTATCGTTGTTCGCATTTGCTTGTGGTATGGATGTTGCAAATGGTTCTTCATTCTTTTTGTTTTTTTTTTGCGGTTTTGTTTCATATATGTTTGAAGATAGATCACGGAAAATGAAATTTCCCCATAATTAAATGGTATTAATTCAAATTAAACATTATGAATTACCGTTTCATTTGCCGTTCCATTTGGTAACGATGTTGGTGGACTCTTATTACCTAGTTCAATAGTTGCCTTAGTTGTTGATAATTTGCCATCGTCATCGACAAATGCTGGATTAGTATTGTAGCCCATTTTGTAACCTGAAATCGATTGATGTTCAATCAGTGTTCAGGTTTTTTGAGTTTAATTTCATCGAAATTCCAACAGCATTTTCCAAAATTGAAACAATCTTAATTAGGATTTTCACTGGATCTTAATCATAGAAACATTACAAATGAACAATAAATAAATCCATACGAAACTATGTCATAGTTGTCATCTTATCATTCATCATTCATCATTCATCAATCATCATTTAACAATTGGCAATATCTAATCAGCTTCAGGTTCGATTCGAATTCGAAAAAAAATGCGACATTTCAATGGTTTTTTGTTCGCATCAAATTTATAACGTTCAGATAAAAATTTATTTTGTCTCATTTGTTTCAATTGTTCACGAGCTGTTGACGTTCGTGAACCATAATTCTCATTAACTCATGAGAATGCATTATAAAAATAAAAAATAAAAAAACAATCACCACGAACAACAATAACAACAAAAAATGATAGTACGCGTAACCTAAGTGGTCACAGTTAAAAAAAAAAAAACAAATATATATAATTACAATATGTAGAACATTTATTGGATTTTTGATTTACAACAATTGACTGGCGATTGTCGAGTTGTGATTCTGATCAGAATAGTTGATTCTTATAAATCCATGCATATTTTGAGTTAATTCATTCAAACAATTTTTTTGCTTGACTTTTTTTTTCTTTCGTCATTTACATTTGCCCATTAAGTTTAACCAGTTTCTGAAGTTGACGAAGATCCAGCTAATCATTTAAACTGAACAATCACTTCCGACACACTCAGCTATATGTCTATACGATCATTTTAAAACATTAAATCAATATTAACTTTCTGAATCAATATGACAGCGAAATAAATCGATTTTCTCAGTTTAACAAACGAAACAAAGAACTAGGAAATAAAATGTTGTCCGAATTGATGCAAAATGAAACAAGTTTTGGAAATGAACACTCCAAACCTACTTGCTTCACATTTTCATGAACGTCATACGCACTATCTGCGAGTTCATTCTATCAGTTTAACCGATTAAAGAAATGTAATTATTTATTGAACAAAAGAGAGAAGAAAAAAAAAAAATTCAAAACCAAAACCCAAACCAAACCGAATTTACTTTCGATTGCAGTGACATTGAAAACAATGTGTTATTTATTTTTTCTTTCTTTTTCTTTCTTTTATTGGTTCAGCCAAAAGGTTTATTAGTGTTTGAGTAAAACGGTAATTATACCTAATCCAGTTTACGGCTACAGTATTTTTGGATCAATTTATACAATGCTATTGCAGACTAGGCTGTACGACTGGAAATCATATTAAGTATTATGAATTTCGGTTGGATCGGTTGATGCGGTTGTCATCGACAAAATTATTATATGATTTTGGTTTCGCTGATGATGCCGCCAATTAATTTGATTCTGAATAAATATCATGTAGATATTGCTATTTATCTTAAGATTGATATCATGCGCCATTCTTAAAGCAGAAACAAAAACAAACATACAATGTTTAAATATTAACCGAAGCCGGCTATAAACAGTATACGTTCAATAAACCAAATGCAAATAAATGTACGTATAAAATTGCACGCGCATTTTCAACAATATAAAATGAATGTTTTGTATTTCTTTGCATTGATCACACAAAATTCACATTGAAATTGCTGTTAATGTGAAGGCTAACTATTCCAAAAAAAAAAAACCATTAAAACAGTTATGTTTCATTCACATTGTTCAATTTTAATAATGATAAAAATCATTTTGAAGCTTGTATAATTAAATATTGTTGCGCTAGTTAAACTTTTATACAATTGGCGATGCAAATCAAATTACAACATTTGAAATCGACAACAATTTGGACTCATTAGTGCATACTAAAATCAAATAAATTTTCCAATCTATATCATTGTTGACCTGAACAAAGTCAGTTTCTTTTTTTTTTTTTTGGAAAGGAATTTTTCGGTGCTTGTGATTCAATGTCGAGTGGCAATCATCAATTTGAAGTCCATCAATTTTTTTTTCGCGATCAACAAGCTGTGACATGAAATACGTGTGATTTGAATCACAATTGAAATGGGTTCGTGACACCTGATTATTATTATTATTATTCGAATGGCAAGACAAAATTGTATGCAATTATCGTCTTCTTTTCATCCTTTTGATCTTAAAATGTATATTTCCGTGTAAATTTGGATTTCGTTGATGATAGCGACAGCATATTGATTTGTAGAATTGTCAACTTTTAATGTTATTGCCATAATTACGAAACTGGCCGAATGGGCAATTGAGAAGCAATCGATACTGTCAACCTTGAACCTGTTATGTTTTTGTTTTGCTATCATGACACTTGATCGCACCGATATAAATAATTATTCCGAATGGATTTAAACCGAGCGATAAGCTTTTAATGAGTACAATGTACAATGAATGATATCCAAATGGACAAATTACTTGGTATCGCCAATCAAACATATGTTTATATTAGCACAACCGGTGGATCATTATTATTATTAATATTGATCAAATATTGAAAAGAAAACAAAAACAGCAAAACTAATTCTCCATTTTCCATTGTGATTATAGAAGAATGAAAAGAAGAAAAAATAATAACAGAATCGCATCAATTTAAAAATACAACAAAAAACTGGTTTTCATTCAGACCTTCGAACTCTTTTGTTGTTGTTATTTTTGGAATTTTCCTTTCATCCAATTAGGTACATGCATGAAAACCATAAACTAAACGGCATGAGTGACACAAAAACAAAAAAAAACCGGAAGAGTGACACAAAACAATAAATATTTTAAAACAAAACAAAATGCTTAAAAAAAGAAAACCAAAGATAATGGAGAAAGGTGATTCCTTTTCGTTTTATAAATTTGTTGGGTTTTTTTTCATTCGCTTATCTTTCATTGCTTAAATTTGGTGCTTTTATTCCAGCGTCATACGAATTGGATCAGTCACTCAGGTCTGGTTCAACTCTTTGTGATGAAGAGATTTATTTTTCTCCAAATCAAAAGTGTGTGACTGTGTTCGTGCATGTGCTGTTTAAGGCATTTTTCCATTCTTCCAAAATTCAACAAAATCTTCGAATACGATCAGCGATAACATGTATGTTGGTCTTTTTCAGTAACGATAAATTCCATATCAATGAGAAACGAAGAAACGGAACGAATTTTCGCTAGAAAAAAAAACCCCCCCGAATTGAAACCGACATGGATGTTTTGGTGTTGAATATGAGGATAAAATATATGGCCAGTATCATTCATCATGCATATTTAATTTGCTATTCTTTTTTGTTGAATATTCAATCATGGTGACCTTCAGCTGATCACAATCAATTCACTAATAACATCAAATCATTCGTTTGACGACAAACTAGATTGACGTTTGGCCATTCTATTCCAAATCGAATCACATTATTTATTTATTTCTACATGAATATTAGTTTTTTTTTTTCAAATAAGTTATACCGTGGACCATGGACCACAGCATATCAACACAAACTGCTTATTGCTTATATTATTTTTTAGCGATTCGATGACACACTTGTTTGACTACATACTCACGATTGTTAGCGCACAATTTTCAATAACAATCATCATTTTTTCTCATAGTTTTGCTTTGAAAAAACGTATTTACGATTTGGTGAACATTGAACTATTGTGCATATTCCTGTTTCGCTTCAACACTTGACTCAGTAGTTGGAACATGATAAAAATAATCAAAAAGTGTTTGTTTAGAAAGGATGATATCATTGGCGACTTCACCTGACTGACTCGACCCATTCTACAAGGTAAATATACCGTTTATTAAAAATGAACTTTAACACATGTAAATTAATGCGAAAAACGCATATTTTTACCCTTTTTCCCATCCCGTGTATATATTTTTGTAACATAATTTTAATGGAATTCTCTTTCATTATTAGAATTTAATGAAGCGACGGTTATATCAAAGTATAATGTATAAATGTGTTCAATCCGTTTTCAAAAATATTCAAAAAAAAAAAAAATACCAACTCAAACCGAATGTAGTTTTTAACTACAAACGGCAGTAATGTTATCGGAATTACTGAGAAGAAGCACAGAAAAAATCTACCAAGATTGATAATTATACGTATGCGGCTCGAGGCATTCGGGTTAATGAATCATTTCGATGAACTGGAGAAAAATTGTCTGTTTATACAGTATATAGTACATGGTACGAAGGGGAAGCACAAATGGCAATAATCGAAAGTTTTGTCGCTAATTAAACGTCCAAATTGTGATCAAATTGAATTGGTTTCTTTTTTTTCGGGTCATTTTCAATTTCAATTCTCACGCCATTTGTTGGATAAAAAAAAAAATGGTGATGATGAAGAAACTCATTTTTTGTTTGTTGATTGTTGCTGTCACTCAATAAAGAAGAAATACCTTCATCATGATGTGATGAACGTTAGATGTTTCATAATTCGCTTTTCCTTTCGAAAATCAATTGATCACAAATTTTATTGTGATTTCAAGACTGCTGATCATAAGCAACTTCATTAAATCAAACAGTTTTTGTGAATACTGCCGCAAAATGGCACAAATGTGATTGGAAATTCACATTTTGGATTTGCTTTTGTGTCATCCGGTAACCGATTTTTTTTTCTCTCTTTTGAACATGAACATTCAACTTGAATTCGAATTTCGAATACCATAGAATGTCCATCTTATAAACGGGAAGACATAAGAATGCTAATGTTTTATTTTAATGTTGCCATTTTATTGTATAGTTTTCGGAAAATCTCACATTTGTCCAACAGTACTTACTTTTTTTAAGAATTTGATACACGATCGAGCTGCACAAGTCTCTATTCTATTCACTGATACTTAACTATAAATATTAAATATCAACAAAATTACCACAGACGTTTTAAGATCACAGGAAAGAAGTAATTCAAGTAAATTGTTTCAGTGTTTTCTTTTTTCGCCAAATTTCGACATTTGATCTATTGATCCGACTTAATCACATTAATATTCAGCGATTTTCAAAATATCACCTGAAGTTCGAATATTTTATTTGTTTTTTTTTTTTTTTTTTTGAACTTCCACAAATGTCGATCTCGACGAAGGGCCAGCAGATAAAAGAAACTTTGAACTCAGAATTGAACACTCCAATTTTTTTAAATTCGAAATCAGGGAGAGAAAAAAGCCTTAATATAAAACGCTCAGTTATATTTGGCCCATTCAGTCTCAACGATGATCGATAGTCAACTGGAATGATATAAATTGTTTGTGGCAGAAAAGACCGTCTTAGTGTACGGTTGTATTTTATTCATTCATATGCCGTGTTACCGTTGTCGCTTTAGAGTGACGTATAACCATAAACAAAAAACAGCAACAGCAAAAGCAACAACCTGCTGTACAATGTAATTATTATATACCTGTAAAACGTTGTTGTTGATCGGTAGAGCACGTGCGTGCATGCAAGATTATTTGCGATCGTCGATTTGTTGCCTTGCTTTGGTGCGTTCTTTTTGAATGCATGAACGCGAAAGCCTGCCGAAGACGTCATTTTAATGCAATGAATAGTTAAACAGTTCAATCGGTATATTTTGTGTTATCTAAAATTTATAGTGGCGTTCAATTTATTTCTCATTATATGAACTACTGCTATAAATGTACACGGAATTTATGTTGCTATTTTTGTTAATATAGTATATTTACTTACCTTTCATATATGACCAGAAATTTCAAAATCGATTTATTGAATCGAAAAAATTGTCAAAAATCATCAATAATTGACATGGAAAAAATCAGGATTTTCGCTCACTTTTTTAACTTTAAAAAATCATAACTTCCGTTAGGGTTATGATTATCAGTATAAAATCCCATCAAATGAGAGAGGACAATAATCTGCGTCTTTTGAATGTAATAGATCCTGATTTGGTCATAGCAAACCGAAAAAAATAGAACGCAAACTATTGTTGATTTAAAATAGTCCATTTTCCATATGCTTACATATCCAAAACAGAGGAAAACTTTTCGCAACACTAAACGATTGATCTCGATCAAGGGAAACAATTTGTTTATGTTTTAAACAAAGGTTCTTTTTATTTATTTTCATTAAGCCTCCACAATGTATCTATACATTTTTGTTATTTCATTACATTATTCATTCATTATCATTATTATCGGTGACTTCAACCATAATCATTAACAACAAAAATGTATATACGCCTCTCTTTGTAGCTCCATGAAAGCAACAGTCCGTTTTTTTTTTTTTTTTTTTTTTTTTTAATTTCGCTTTACAATTCATGTACATTCACAATTGATTTTTCTGGTTGGTTCTGTGAGACTTTTGTTCAGCTTTTCTTGTTTTGCGAGGGCAAATTAACAATGACGTTTCTTTTTGTCATCTAAGATACTATCCTCATTACATCAAGAACAATACAAATATCTTTTTTTGTTCATTTTGTAGACAAAAACATTAAATAAACGTCGATCCAGATAATTATATTTTTTCTAAAAGAAAAAAACAAACCAAAATTCTCCACAAATAGAAATAGCGAACATGAATGGATTGTATTAGTTTTTAATTTTATTTTCGAAATACATATATCTGTGACATTGTTGAGACTCTTTCTTTACATATTTATATGGCCGTTTTTTCCATATATTTTATTGCATTTTGAAACAGCAATAATTTTTATATAATATTATTGCTGTTTTAATAGGGAAATAAACTATATAGAATAAACTATGCTATTCATATGAAAAAATTCCATATAAGTTATTTCATGGTGCCTATCAATTCTATTCAGTGGGATCAAATACGATTCACAATTATTTTTATTGTTTTCATCTTAATTTTGTTAGCGTTCATTAAACTTTCTTAAAATGTGTGTACACATTTATAGATATTAGATTGGTTGCACAGCTGACATTGAATTAATATTGGTTTTTTTTTTGTTCTCTTGAAATTTTTGCGATTATTATCTTCAAATGGTTTATTATTTTCACAATTCACATAAATAGAACAACGAGAGCTTAATTATTATTACTACGCATTACAATATAATGCTACACTTTTTAACATCAATTAGATTTTTTTTCTTCTGGTTTAATGAAGAATAATAATAAATAATTAGTAGTTTTCAATCATCATTCATTAGAAACTTATGTTGGATACAAGGTTGAGACTTTTCTCGATCTAAGTCATTTTTGGGCTTTTGGGTGTTCACATTAAGTGCCATAGCTCAAAAACTTAAACTGGTGGGTTGAAAAAAAAATTCAAAAAATTCTTTCCTGATGAACTAGTAGCCAATGTCTATAGAGCTCAAAATAAATGCTCCAATCATACCAAGGTACTCTCATAAAATTTGATTTTACCACTATTTTCAATGTGAACGCCGATCGAATTCGATGAGAGTAGTATGATGTAGGATAGATCGAAAAAATTCGATTTCCCTAAAACCTGAGCTAGCAGTGAGCTGTTATATTGAAATTTGAAAAATCGGAAATGGTAGCCTATCATGCTATATAGGTGGTATCTCTGGTGCAAAAAGAAAAAAAATGAAATTTGTAACGCCGTATTATACATTGATTTCTTTTTTCCAGTAACTCCAATAATAATAATGATATTTCATTCATTTGTTCTTTATTCATCGATTTGATTGAAAATCATTCCATATGTGATGGACCGCGAAACAACTGGAACAGTATGCATTTGAATGTCATTAGCCTCATTTCATACACAATTTTCATCCAGCCCTTGCTGTAAACAAAAGATTCGACAACAAAATAAATAATAATAAATAAACAAGCGCTACAATGTGACTCGACAACACTGACTGTACCATAGCGTCAGTGAATGACAGAGTGAAGAATAGAATAAAATTAATTTGTCATTGGAAACAGTATGCACTTTGCGAATGTCATTTACATAATAATCACCAACTATTTACCTGCATCAATGGGCTAATGGCTCTTGGCATCGCGTATAAATGTAATGCACCATTTGATCCACGTTGTTGCGATGGATAATTGCTAGATGGTGGACCGAGTAATGTTGTTGTTGTTGCTGAAGATGCACATGATTCTCGTTTATTGTATGATGTTAGTTTTCTGGAAAAAATTGCAAAGACAGAAAAAAAAGAGAATGAAAATGTTTTTTTTTTTATTTTTCTTCTTTTTTTTTGATAACTAAATTAACTCGGTATTATTATATATTTAAAGTGAAAGAGGGGTGGGTTTGTTTTAAGTAATGTTCATCGGACATTTGGGAAATTTGAGAATCGATTCGTGGTGTGCCGCTTTTTGAATCAAACATAACACCAAAGCGAATTTATATTCGAATCAGGCCAATTCTTGTAGAAACCAAAATATAAAAAAAAAAATTGTTGAATTGCCGTGAATTTTAAGAGTCGAAACTTGTCAATATTGAATCCATTGAAGCGCATGCCGAAATATGAATTAAATATAAACATAATTCAAAAAAAAAAGGGATTGTAATGCTAAACGAAAGATTGAGGTGATGATGCTGTTGAAACGATAGAGTTTTTTACTCACATCAATAAATCATCATTATTTTCAGCACTTGAACGATCAATAAAAAGCGACTTCAGTAATTACTATCAGTATTTCGAATAAATTTCAGCATCTCACATATTCATTCATTAATTCTTTTGAATGTTCTTTTTTTTTTCAAATTTTCGCAACAAACGAGTCTACACCCAAGCACCAAACAACAATGTCGGCCATAAAAGATTGCAGCATCGATAAAATACAAATAACTCAATTAAAATATGCTAATTAAGTGCGGCACACGGTACATGGCACACGGCACACGGCACACGGCCAACGACTCTTGTCGTTATGTGTGTATGTTGATGAATGTACTTGTACATCTAATCTCGTTATATAGGCTTAAATTCGTAACCAAATGTTGGGCTGAAAGTGATTCCGATTAGATACAAAAAGGAAATCCGATTCGAATGCACTCAATTGAACAAGTTCTTATTACAGGACAGAACGGAAGGCTCTGTCACAGAGAAGTGATTAACGAAAAGTGGAGAAAAGAAAAGAGAATGGAAAATGCTTATTCAAAAGAAATTAATCGAATAAATATCCGATATTTTTTTTACATAATTTTTAATTGTTTAGCATTGGCTGTATTTTCTATTCATTCTTTATTTCAATCCGAATGTCATTCTTTAGATTCAAAACAATTGTGACCAAAAGACGCAATAATATCAAACAAACGAGCATCAGATTACAATCTGAGTAAATTGCTTAATCAATGTAAAACCACAAAATGACTGAAACGACACAAAACCACAAAATATACTAGTATGTATCACAACCATAACACAAAGATGAGTCCATGTAAATTGATGTCGCAAGGTCAAAAATTAGCATTTCAATCAGATTAAAAGGAAAAAGAAGAAAAAGATAAATGCCTACATACCATTCGGTTCTATTGGTCGATTTTGGTCATTCTATGAAATATGCAAAAGTACGTTCGGGCCGGCTGTCTATTCTATTCGATAAACGTGAGCTTTGGCAGGACGTTCCATGCTTAAATATGTTCGGACAATAATCACTATCGGTCAATTGAATTTTCTGAATATGTTCAATGTTATGTTGAGAATTGGTGGCTTCTCACAAGCACATCACACACACACATACGGATCGTGCCATTCAATTTTCAGTGTTTATATTGCAAATGGTGGGAGCATGTTCAATGTCACCCATTTATTTGAGGAAATTTTCATTTTAAACGACAAAAAGCTTCATTATAAATTTTCCGCATCAACGAAAATGAATGGACACAAAAGTAATCGGAAAATGCGCTAAAAAAAAAGATGGACAAAAAACAAAAGAATATGATGAAAAACACAATGGTATTTCGCATTGATGTAAATACCATTTGATGATAATGGGCCATTGGGACATACACACCATACATTTTGAAAGAAAAAATTGAAGAAAAAACACTTGAAATGGCATTCGATGATCGATGAATGAATTTTCATTTGTGCAAAATGCCAATGAATCAGTTGATAGCATTTTGTTCCATTTTACAAATGTTTAATCAATCATAATTCGATATCTTCACCGAACAAAGATGTTTTGAAGCATCGTCTTTATTCGTCTTTGTTTAATTACAAATATTACTGGCGTTGACGTTTTTCATTTCAATATCTCGAATGATGATGACGAATCAAGAGTTCGAGTGCACCAGAGTTAAAAGAGTACTTTTCCAATCGTTCGAAATATATGAGACGTAGCTCAGGCATCATTCAGACCCTCAATAGAATTGTTTTTTTTTTCTTTTCAAGAGGGGTTGATTGTTTAGATTTTCCCCATGATTGATGCATTCCATCTATTGATTACGTTAATCATTTTGGATATTTGTTGAATGTTGAAAATATTTCAAAAAAAAAAAAAAATTCATATGGTAGATGTTGTAAATGTCAATGTCACTTGAAAATTCATTCAATTTATTTGGTTCGTTCAAAACTTTACAATGAACCCTTAGAACAAAATCAGAGTTGAAAGAAAAAAACCCCAATTGAACCGTTTATGATTTCGATTGATTTTTCACTTTTGCATTTGTTGTTAGTCAATTTACGGTTCAATAGATTTTTTTCTTTTCTGTTGCTGTATTCGAATCGTTTTGAACAATATGTGATACGGTGAAGAATAGCACAAAAATAAATTAAGTGTCGCATTGTTAGTCCCTGACAACGGGATCAATGAATTCAATTATACTTGGCACTTTTCTATTAGTCATTTTATTATTATATATGTATGTTATGAGACGGTCCAATGGAATTGCCAACAAAGCTGGCATATACAAAAACACGTATGTAGCCGTGTGTACTTTTGTCTTGAAGCAATATTGCCTCTTGATAGAAATACCAAAATAATCTAACTTTTCTATTGATATCGAAAGCTATTCACATAATCAACAATTTCATAAGATGAAATTACTTGAATCATTTATTTGCTATGTATATGTATAATATGAATGAAGATTGAAGGTGACAACATTGTATCATGCATGGAAAATAGATTCGTTCTAATATAATTACAAAAATCATTTGTCTTCCGTCTTCAATCGTTACATTCTCATCTTTGTTATTTATATTAGAAATGTATATGGAGACATTGGAAATTGCAAAGGGTATACAAAACGACTGAAATGAATAATGGTCAGACCACCACCGTAGGGTATATGTATAGTTTATATTGAAAGCAAACAGTTTTGATACTTTTTCCATGATGGAAACGCCATTAATAATTAAAATTTCGTAAAATTTTCCCATTTTTATCAAAACGAAGATAAAAAGACTATTTGGAATACTGATTACTTTTCTAAGCGATGGCATTGGTCACATTCGTGTGAATGAGGGAGAAATTGTTAAGTTGTATGTATGCCCGGGAATATGTTCTCTTTATAGTGCTAATACTACGGTAAATTATTCATGAAGATGTACATGGGACCAGAGATTGTGGTAAAGCATACACATTGCACACAGACATCACTTTGTGCAAATAAGCCATAAGATGCTCGAGCATCGAGGAGCATATGCTTTGGAAACAGATAAAAAAAAATTCGAGTACAATTTTATTTTGAATTTCGTTGAACATGATACAGTTAAATCGCTGTATTCTCATGTGTTTACACGTTGGAATGCATCGATAATATTATTATTATACATTTCGGTTGATTGACTTTAAATACATAAATGCGATTCAATAGAAATTCAAACACAATAGTTGTTCAAATAAATTCAATTATTCGTGACATCTCTTACATTCGCCGAATAAAAATCGAATGATTGTAAGATTGTTAGTGAAGCTCCTTTTGCATTTCATCTTTTGAGGATGGCTCAATGATTTCATTGGAAAAACGATTCATTTTTATTTTACGGGAATGTTAAACCCATTCAATTTTTTGTGAAATAAATAAAAAACATAAAAAACAAAATTGATGAAGCGAAAAATATTTAATTTCTCATAATTAACATGCAACTGAATGATGTGAATTAATTTTTTTTTAAGTTCTGTTTCATTTGCATGTTAAATAAAGTTGAACACAACCATTGGATGGTATGTTACAATGAGGTGAGGGGAAAAAATATATGAGCCCATTGGAAAATAAAGCAGATTTGTGTTAAAAAGCGATAGCCGATCTGTGTCTGTTACATTTTACATTTCGATCTCTTTGGCAAATATTTCATTCGAATTTCAAACGAATGTGGAAGCCATCGATAGATAGACCGATGTTAAGCTAAAGAAAAACATACGAAAACGACACAAAAAATACGGTGATCTATTAAATGAGGGGCGGAAAAAGGAGTACACGATAATACTGAAAATCAAGATTGAATATCCACGATACGAAAAATCTAAATTCAACTGGGAAAACAAATAGCAAAATTTATTTGAACTAGAAATGATGGAGTTGAAATGTAACTCATATATTTAGAATGAATTCACAAAATAATCCTCATCCATCCATTTCACGCTCCGATTTGAGAATTGAACGTTTTTAATCTTTTCCTATCTCTCCCTCTCATTCTTTCTCTCTCTCTCTCTCTCACTCACACTTTTAATTTGTTCTTTTCACATTTTCATTGCTAATAACACGGTTGAGAATTGGAACATATTGCATGCAGAGAGCATAGCCATAGCATAATAATCAAAAAAAAAAAACAATGGAAAATGGAACTATTTAAAATACACAGAACGAAACAGTCAGTCTAAAATATAATAGATTGGCAAAACAAATAAATTGTCAGATAACCTTACCTTGGAATAGAGAACTCTGAACGAATCGAAATAAAAATTTACTTTGAATGAAACTTTTGTTCTTCAAAACTCTTCTCATCAACAAAAAAAAAAAAAAATTGAAGTTATTCTTTCATATTTGCATGCATAGACTAAAGTTGTGATAGCATGAGATGGAGAAGAGACAAAGAAAGAAGAAAAAAGTTTATAAAATAATTAAATTATTATCAGTTGCATTAGTTTCGGTTCAAAATTGAATGTTCAGTCTTCGTTTTTTCAACAAACAACTAAATACACCGATGAATTCCAGTTGATAAGTTTTAAATAACTTTTTATATAAATATTTTTTTTTATTATTTGACTCGACTGATGAATAATTTGTATTCAATTACATTCAACAAATTCGTTGAACAGCGAAACGGTACTATGTTGGCATATAAATTTGGCATTGTCATTCGAAGAAAGTCCATCACCAATATATAAAAACCAACTGCATTTGAAAAATGAAATTCACAGCCAGATTCATGGCATGGAAATGGATATGCAGTCTGCACTATGAATCGTTTCGAAAGTCCTCAAATCGGATCAGTGTAGAGTTTTGTGACATTTTTTTTTTTTTTTAATCAAATCAATTTTTGATTCTTGAAAAAGTTTCAAGAAAAACTTTGATTATCTCGACCTGTGTCTATGTATTGAATCGGTGCAACGAGTACATCTCGCATTCATGAATGTTCGAATATTGAATATGAATTTTATGTTCGGAATATTGGTATACCGCAAATTAGAGATGCAGATTGAGATAAGCTTTTTATTTGGCACCAGAAACAGTCGATTCAGTGCGCCCTAAATTAATTCTGATGCGATCAAAGCTGGATTGATTGATTGGATCAACCGTTCGGTATTCATTATGGCATGAATAACAATTTAAAAAAAGAAGCTCTTAGGAATGTGAAATATCTACACATTGAGAAAGAATTTAGCACATCGATTTATGAAATGATGAATTTGGTCATTACTTTTGTCTGTTCGAAGCAATGGTTCGAACAATGATCAAACAAAAAAATTTACATACCGTATACTTTCCGTCCGCGATCGAGGTGAATAGTCCTTCGATTGACTCATTCCAGTCGTGTATCTGATTTTAGAAAAAAAAAAAGCATATTTTATTAATAAGGTTCCGATTAAAAAAAAAAATTAATCATAAAGCTGTTAAATGAGTTGATCAAAATATTGAACATTGAACATCGTTGACGCAGTGCTGAAAATGTTTATGATTTATGATACATATATTTTAATGATGATTTGGTTAAGAAATGATTAAAGTGCCGGAAAACAAATAATACGAATCGATTCAATAAATAAACAATTTACAAATGGCATAAATAATTCGAAGCTTACCTACGACTGTGACGTGTTTGGATGTTACGTTCGTCACGCCAAGTCGAGTACCGATGCCGTAATGCTGTTCGAACCTCAGAATTGAGGAAGCAATAAAAAAGTGATACAAAAAATCCCTGCAAAAATGAAAGAAGAAGAAGATGAAGATTTTTTTCTTATGACGAATTTCAATACGAAAAAGAATGTTGATGGTGAGCCAAAACTATTCACATGAACTTCATTAATTTAAGCTGCGTTTGTTTTATTATCCTTTCATCGAAAGCTCATTTGAAACGATCGCTTTAAAGTCAATCGAGTGTTAAATACGATATAATGGCGATTTTGAAATTTTGTGACACATGACTGTTTGCTGCTCGTGACACTATTCATTGTTATACACTATGTTTGTGCGTATGAATTGAATGTATGAATGAAGGACGTGCAAATGAGTTTGTCAACGATTGCACATTTCAGTGCATAAACTTTAACGTCATTCGAACACGACAATCGGTAGCCAAACAAGTTTTCGAATTTAAAGTTTCTGATTCGCTGCTACAGCAAACACAAAGTAGAAGAAAAAAATACAGTTAAACCATATGACATCTATGATAATCATAATTGGCACATGATTTCATTGTTACATCAAAAATTGATGCTCGAAATGCCTGATACCCGAGGAAAAGGGAGTAACAGCCTCTGTATACAATAAAACTGCACTCATCACATTGTTCGCTATCAATTCATTTATCAATTTATCAAATTCCAAAGCATTTTCACTGAGACTGTAATAGAGACGACATTCACGCAATTGCGTGAAATTTTTTGCTCAGGTCTTCGGTCATAGGTCTCAGGTACACAGCATGCACACACACACACACACACACCAAAATAAAAAATGAAAGTTTTTAATTCTGAACAATGCATTTTGTGTGTGAATGTGACATTTTCCCCATCAAACACGATTTGATCTCATATCGAAATTTGAAATCACAGATTCCATTTGAACAATGACGGATAAGTTTTGCCTTCTTGCACGTGTGTTGTTTGTGTTTTCCTTGATGCTTGCATAAAATGTATTGCAATACTATTGATGACGCTTTTCATTTTAGCCAGAATTTGACTTTGGTTGAACTTGGAATGGTTCAATTTTGTGTGTGAGTTGTATGTTTGTGTTTATTGCATTGTTTTGGAAGAAATGGACAATAAAGAAAACAGCAATTGCTAGCATTAAATTGATCCAACACGAACATTCATATATGTTTCAAAACGAGAGAGAGAGATAGAGAGAGAGAGAGAGAGAGAGAGAGAGAGAGAAAGAAAAAAACAAACGAAAATCAAACGAATAATAAGTAGATTGTCAAATGCAAGTGAGTACAAGCAGTTGCAAAGATTTCATTCATCCGCAACAACAAAAAAAACCATCAACGACTCAACGAAGACAAGAAAAATGTTGATATCGACATAACAAACAAATAACAAACTGATGTTTTGCGGATCTTTATAAATAAATGTAACCGAAATCGTTCGAAAAAATGACAAAACAAAAATCAACTGATGAACAAATTGATGTCATCCATGGGTAAATCCGAAGATGAAAGGTTTTTTTTGGCCGATAAAATCTTAATTCCATTCACCGATGACACAGTCACCAGTCGAACAGTCAAAAATGTGTTGAATGTCACTGCTCACCACACCAAAGCCAATAAAATAAATGAGGGGAAGACAAAACAAAGTCAAATGAGATCATAATTTACCTGTGTACTTAATAGAATAGCACGAGCCACAGCGAATATATATTTGCCAACACCACCAGTTGGCCCAGCCAATACAACCAGATAGGTAATGCCCAGTAATGGTATCAACACTAACAATGCTTTTGATGCTTTGCGATATTGACGCGTTTCAACTGTATTTGCTGAACGTAGCTTTGTTATGAGAACCTTAATTTTTAATCGATCAAAGAAAAAAAAGGGCAAAACAAATGGATTTTTTTTCAATTTTAAATAAACAATCACTCGAAAATAGCACTGAAATGATTTCCTATTTCAGTACTCACCCACATAATGCGAAATAAAAAAATTAAATTGATCAGTAGTACGATAAAAGCAGGACCATGTATTATCCAATCGATATTCGTTTCACGCATCCACGTGCATTCAATTTCCAGCTGTAAAAACAAAACAAAAACGATTATTATTCAAAATCAAACTATCGAAACTTTCAAGCGGAAAACATAAAGCTATGCTAGTTTAAGCCCTGGAGAGGATTCGGAAAGAAAAAGTAAAAAGGTGGTTTATTTCAATTTTTGTCTTTCTTCCAAAAATAATAGAGAAAAATATTATCCTTTCATCATATTGCATGATACACGATGATATCCAAGGCCAAAATAAATTGCAAAGCAAAAAAAAAAAAACAATTTTTTTTTATATTCGGGAATGTTTGGCGCAAACAAATCAAACAATACGAATTTGAATGGAATTTTGGAGAAAAGACTTATAAAAATGTATTTTCCAAAGGATGAAAAACTTCGGTTGAACAATTTAATATGTGAAACGTTTTCAAATGCAATGCTGCCACATTTCGATTCAACATCATCGAATGAAAATGTTATTTATAGTGGTGCCGCTCGTATACAAAGCACCTGGCAATAAGATGAAAATGTGTGATGTGTTGTCTTTTTCATGTTCTTCACGTTCCTCAGTAAATATGTTTACATTGATTGTGTGTGTGATGTAAACAATTCTTTATGGCTATGTATTGTTTCTCTTATGCAGCATTGCTTGTTCATTTTAAAAACTTTGGTTACAGTTCAACCACAATATCCGTTGCCAATATGAATAATATCGTAAATGTGTGTGCAGTGTGCATACCCAGAAGACCGACCAATTTTCAATTTCACCAAATAAAAGTCGAACGAAACAAAATAATAAACAAAAAATGTCTATGGATGTTGAAGTTTTGCTCCTGAATCAGTCAGCCACTCAGTGAGTGGAGCAAAAAACGGAAATCTAAAAATTAAAATGAAATATGAAAGACTGGAGATTTTATTCGCATTTGGAACTCAAAATTCTGTATGCAAATACACAACATGAGATCCGTTGGAATTTTTTTCTTCTTTCTTGGTGCTCGGTGCTCGGTGATCGTCATTTGTTCCCATTCTCAAATAAACAATAATCCGGCCATACTATAATATTCCAATCCAACCTGATTTTCTGCACACATGAAATTCGCGAAAAAAGGAATATCAAATATGTGAAATGGCCGTTGACACACAATTACAGAGATTTTTTCTACTCTAGTTCAAATAACAAACGATGTAAACACACAGTGTGCTGAACGTATACTCGGCACAATAATAAACTTGGATTATTTTGTTAAATTATTTTTTGAATACTTTCGAAAGCGAAGGGAGACCATCCGTTCGTTTGGTTACTTGCTTCCGAAAGAAAACACATAAACATTTTCATTTTCCTTAAGTCTCTCCGCTTGAACATACTCCGTTTTCTGTTCTCTTGGTATGAGCAGATAGTATTCAACCGATGAACGTTTAATCTACAATAAAAACCGTACGATAGTCGACAGTGTTCATTATAATGTTTTTGTGTGTCTTTGATGTTTTTGGCGTTGTTACAAAAATCAAAGATTTTCCTTTCATTTCCATGAAATTTCAAGTACACAAAAGCATAATGTGAATAACATGACGCGGCATCATAATGCGATAATGAATTTTCTCTTTTTCACCATACCGAATGTTTGCAGTCAATGAAATATATTTTTTTTTTTTTTAATATGCTAATGATTCATTTGACGCAGACATTTGCTAAAAACATTCACCATTCTCGGCTCTGTAGAATTAGTCAAATCGACGGTAATTTTCAGTCGAAGTAGACAGACTTACAATATATTTTTTCACTTCGGTGCACATTATCCCATTTGAAGTGAAGTGCAACGGCAACAACAACACGAAACGAACAGCATACAATATAAAGAATCATTGAATAGAATTTCGGTCATTAATTGAATTGTAAACAGTGAACGGACGATTTTTTTTCTGTTTTAATTATAATTTACGTACGACTTGTGTGCAAATTAATTGGTTGAGTACATTTTATGGATGTCACACATATGAAATAATGAAATAAATTGTAGATGCCGAATGGCTACTGAAAAATATGTCACTTGAATTTTACCTAAATCATATGCTTGTGTAGACATTTTATAGGCTTTAGGTATGATGTAGACTACGCAATTGTTTCAATGTTTTATTATCATAAATTTTTGTATTCTCCTAATTGCAGCTAAAAATAGTTTAAATCTAATATGACTGTTTCATTGGATATTCAATTTGCACATAAGAGGCATAAGTATTTACCGTCGTTTTTATTTCAACCAAATTTGCCAGCCATGCTTTTGTACAAATTACATTGTCAAATCGTACGGACGCTGCTATCTGTTTTCAGAAAATTTTCCGTACAATGGAAAATGAATAGTAAAAATCAAAAAAGGGATCCATGAGAGCGAATCTATTTTGATTGGTGCATAGCCACTATTATCCATAATAATAACAAATGACACAGGGATAAAGAATAGAAAATGGATTTTCTTTGGTCCGATATTTTCTTATACATTTTGCGCTTCTTTTTTCTTCTGGAAATTGTGATTTATTTATTGGCATTGTTCAAGCTTTAGCTCTGCCGAAGAAAATAAAAAAAACCACACAAACACATTCATACAGAATACATATATCCGGAAACATATATTATTATAACTATTCGGGGCTTAAACAATTCTTTTTTGTGGTTTTCGATTTTAAAAAATGGTTTTTCTGTCGCTATTCCGGTGGACTATTGACCAAAATGAAATTCCAGTTGATGCCATTTCTTTTACCAGTTTATTTTTTGTACATTACAACATACATTCGTTACGTCACCAATTTCCATTTGTGCTGTTTGAAAATTCGAAGGTTCATATTTTTGAGCAAAGTATCGGGATGAGAGCATAAAAAAAAGGATGAGGCCTGGTTTATGCGTTCGGTTTTTAATATTAGAAATTTGTAATCGTATATGATCCTGGTAAGCACTGGTCAACAGTCAAGCACTGTTCATAACATTCCTTTTCAGTGATTTCATTTTGATTTGCAGCCGAATCGGCATTTACATACTCGTCTATTCTACTCTTTTTCTTGGCATCATTTCGTATTATGAGTTTATGTATTTTCATGCACACACACACACACACACACACACACACAACAAAAGAAAACAAAAATGAAAACCCATATATTATTAGAAATATCAAGCATTCCAGAAGTTCTTGATAAAATTTATGAATTATTATTATTTATATTTACATTCATAATAAAATTGTCGTTAAATGAATAAAATGATCATCAGTGGATATTGGTCATTTTGTCGATAGTAATTTTATATGTTATCATATCATTGATATGATTTTATGTGAATTATTTGCATGTATCAGAAATCAGAAACAGCGATGCTAAAGAAATAAGGGGCTCGAGTTCGTTCAATTTTCAAATGTACCATATTCTATACCGGATATGAATTTGAGTAAAAGTTCTTTTTAAAATTTTCCGATAATTTGATTTGTTTTGAAAACTTTAGTAACAACAATGAATGCTTGAAATGTCTGTTTCTGACATAAAGTGAAATTTGAATGGACTGTCCCCTCGGAAATACAAATAAAATAAAAGTTTGGACATTTGGTCGTAAATTTTCAACAAGTTTATTATTATTTATGAATTGAATCACTGAGCACTGGACAGTGGACATTTCGACCAAAAATCTCATATTTATTTCGCAAAGATGGCCTACGACCTATTATATCGCATTGTGCTAAACTCAATTTGATCATGTAGAATGCGAAATGCTGAATAAATCCGATGGCATAAAATACAAAGCAAAAAAAAAAAAAACAAACGTTTAAAGCAATGTGCGAAATTGAAATCCCTTCAAATTTGTCATTTTGAATGCCAACCGGAGTCTTGTGTTATTCATTGATTCGATAGTGCAGATTTCGTTTGCAACAATATTTCAAATAATTTGATAATGGTTTCGCAATACTTTGGTTACGGAATAAATACATTGCTAACAATGAGATTTGCGAAGGAAATCCACTAACGTTATTTTATAAATACGATTTCCAATTATTATCATTGCAGTGCCATTCCATTGAATTGAGCCTCAAAATGATACATTCAATATTCAATCGAATGCGTTCCACATTTGCTTTACATGAATTAATTGCCATTACATCATGCCAGTGCTGTTTTTGAACTTTTGTGCAATTCCAACTGAACTAATAATTTGATTATTATTATTTTACATTGCGAGATATAACGAGTGTACGTATAAGATATGAGTGATTATATGATCAATATCGAAACGAAAATAATTTAATTAATAGGATTCATGCTTTTTATTGAGAAAATTGGTTCGTTACCAAAAATGTTAGATGCAAAACAACCTTTTCATGTTGGCAGTTAAAGAACTGAACGAAAACGAAACTATTTCAGTGAACAAACGATTGAAAGCTGTTGTTAGGAGTTCAATGTTCAATGGAATATTTTACTGGAGAAAACTTTTCGAACATCAATCCGTATGTTGTACATTAATAATTGGAAAGTATTGATTTGAAAGCCAATTTCATGGCATACGTTTGACTCGATCCATGAGACACTATTTGAAATTAAAAACTTATCACATTATGGTAACAATTAATAACATTCAGAGCATTTGAAATGGCGGGTTTTCGTCATAGTTGGAAAATGAACTACTAATTGATAAGGAATTAAATTTGAATCTATGAGAGGTTCATCAAAAATTAAGGCTCAAGACTCCTAACTCCTGACGCTAAACGCACTCAATTAGCGGGCTTAAGCCAAGAGCCGAGTATACATTTAAAGTATACATCAATGTTTTTTCTGTATGATTTTTATGAATTTATTTGTTTTCGTCCTCAATGTAATTCCATAGTCGATCCAACCAATTTTCAGGCAAGTCGATTCGATATGATGAGTAGCACATGCATTGTGACATACCATTTTGAATGGGCATCCACATGAAAAGATGAATTTTTTTATTTTTATTTTTAGAGATCGAAGACTTAGAAAAATGGAATCATCAGCCATTTAATATTTACACGAGATACGAAAATTGTGAAATGAAAATATTGACTCAACGATATGTGACTGTTTTGGTCAGCTTATGGTAACGCCTAATAATTTCATGATAAAAATCTAAAGTGGATAATAATAATTTCCCATTGCAAAAAAAGACTATATAATCCTGTAAACATTTCTTTATAGCTTCAACTTGCCCAGTTGTTTTGTTGTTTTCCTATTTCCATTTGCATTCATTCATTTCAATATCTGAGGCAAACCGATGGTCACAATAGGTGCTTATTCCAAGCTAATATCACGTATTCATATGTAATAGACTCGTGAAACGATTTTGTTTTGTTCATTTAATTGTTTCGAAAACTTTTTGATGAATTATTATTATTATTATTAATATTATCTGTTCAGTGATATAGGCCTGCGAGCTCAATAATAATAATAATTCAAATATTATGTATTTTTGCTTTGAGCGTCTATTCAGTGCTTATTGCTCATCCAGCGTATATTTGCACACGTATAAAGAGGGATGAAAAGGCGATGGGAAACGTCTAGTCAGAATTATTATTTTTAGAAAAACCGTGGAAATGCATACAAAAACAGATGAAATTGATGGTTACTTTTTCATTGGATTTTAGGAGCGGCATTTACTAATAGCAAATAAAATATATTTTTCTTGGATTGTTGTTGCTGGTGTCGGGTCTGCATTGAATATCAATGGGATGAATATGCATTTAGTCTTGTTTCTCGACACACAAAGAAAAAAATTCATTCTCATAAATTTGATAAAAATAAAATCAAATAAATTAATGGCCTTGGAACGCAACGAGAACGATCAAAATATTATTTGAATGAGGATTTTATTACTTACACCATTGGCGCCGTTATTCTGTGGTTCGACCGTAAATGCTTTTAAAAATGCCCAATTTAATACGAATACCATTGGTCCACCTGAAAAAAATTTGCGACGAAAATGATTATTATCTTTGATTGCTTCACTTGCATTGTATACCGTTCAATAAACAAACGATATTTGAGCTAAATTTTTTCCAAGTACTAGATAGAATGTGAAAAGCTTTTATTTGAATCGCAATATGCCTGAATAATGAAATCATATTGACTACGTACTAATCGTCTAGAATTTTTGAATAAACAACAAAATATCCATTTCGTTGGCATTCCAGGCATCAATAAAACATTCTTCGATGATTAATATAAAATAATGATGTATCTTTTAATAGGTTCGAAATGCGTAGTTCAATTTGATTTCAGCTACGGATAACTTTGACAAGTCTCAATGACCAAATGCATTCCTTTAAAATTCCATTATCAAGAAAATTATCGACAAGTGAAAAGGATTAAAAATTCAACGTCCATTATTGACAAAATAGGATCGATAAATGGGAAAAATACACTAAAGCAAATACGAAAAAAAAAAAAATAAGAATGAAAAGATTCGTTTGTTATTTCAAAATTAACTTACCCCATCCAATTAATGCGTACATTTTAAATTTAAGATTATCACCAGAAAATGTTTCCACAACTAGCATATACAAATACAATCCTGTCATAAACAATAATTTAGATGCGTAAATATTCGGGCCAAAAGTTATCCAAAATGATGATCATAGACAGGGGGGTCAAATTAAATCCGGCAATGAAAAACATGAAAAAGAAATTTAGAGTAAAAAACAAACAAAAAAGAAACATTAAAATTTGTCTTCAGCCAATGTGAAAACGGAAAATTCCAAAAAAAAAAAAAGTTTTTACAAAAATTATAAAATATGTTTTTATTGGATTGTTTATTGTTTTCAAGTCGTGAAGTACACCTTAAACAAAATGTGAACCAATTAGAAAAATATCGTTCCGAGGAACAAACTGCTTTTCATTTTAACATCAAGAGTTCAGCATTCGATTTGCGAACCGTCTAATGACTTCGGCTTGAGCCTTCATAATGTGGTTAGAACTCTTAAATATGATTTGCCTCTATATTATAATCGTTATTTTGTATTCCATTCCTTTTAAAAGGCATACCATTTCATTGCCATGAATATTTCTTGGATAAAATGACCATTTCAAAGCAACAGAAACCAAATGAACGACACAGATTAACAGCTTAAAATTTCCCGTTTGTAAGTCGCCCACAGTGAATGAAATAGGTTTTTGTTGTGAACATTTTTTTTTTTTTTTGGTTTTTTTTTCAACCATTTGTCACATGGACTTACCTTCGACTAGCATCCAAAAGAAGTTTGTTAAACTAAAATAATGAAAAAATGTTACGAGCAGAATACAACCAGTTTTACCGGGACGCAATTCAGTCTGTCAATAAATCGAAGAAAAGCAAATTGAAAATGAAATATCTTATTTGATTTTTTTTTTTTTGGTTTGTGTTTGTGAAATGAGAAAATCAAAACAACACCGGACGAGATTAAAAAGAATAATTTGTTTTCCTTAATCCAGCATTGGAAACGCAATTAGATGAAGAAATAACAGGAGTTTGATAATTTTGTTGAAAAGCAAATGAATGGGTTTGTTAATGATTTTAATTGGAAAGTGGGAAAGGAAAGGAGAACAGTATCAACTGTTGGAATGGTTGTAAAAATTTAACGATGTATTGCTTGGATTATGCATCATTGAATTGAACGTAAAATAATTTTAAAGATATTCATAACGTTGGTATATAATGGATAATGGATACATCCAAGAACTGCTTTCCACGTCCACGTCTCATTGAATTTCCGTAATTTTCATTCTCATTTACATCGATATTAGCTTACCTGCAATACTAGCGATAATATCCAAAACAGTGCTGACAATATATGCGTCAAAAATAAATTCGCGTGAATTGTATTTCGCAAGCAGCGTAAATCTCTATTGAAAACGAAGAAATATGAATAATCAATCATGATTTGATGTTGTATAAATTTATTGAGATAGAACGTTCAAAGTTCGAAACTTACTTGAAATGAATGAAAACAGCTACAGCTATTGAAAGCGATATCAAACTAATTGTGTAACCAATTTTATAAATAATCGTTGGTAATTCGACCTCGGGATCCGAACCAGTATTATCTGGTACATGATGACAATTAAAATAATTTGTATAATTGCTCCAATGGCCATCAAGTTGGCATCCACGCGATGCATTTTCTATCACAAAAAGCAAAATCGATAAATTTTTGGAATGTGAACTCTCACTACGTCCATCCAAACTAATTTTTTTTTTTTTTTTTTTTTACTCAAAAATGCATACAATCACACAATGAGGGAGAATGATCGGACACACCAAGTTTACCTATTCCATCTAGAAAAAAAAAATGGTTTTGTTGGACGTGGTGCAGCATAACAACATTGTTTTGCCATAGAACCATCTCGTACATCAACTCATTCAGTTCGTTCATTTATTAAGATAACTTACTCGTTACATCATAATGGACTCCTTGGAATTCTTCTATGCATGGTAGATAGGCGGTGGTGCCACGTAATGTTTTCGGCCAACATAATATTGAGTCAAAGTCACTCAAACAATACTCGTACGCATCCGTCTATTTTAGCGCAAAGAAAACAAAAACTCATTTGTACATTGACAACAATCAATTAGCATTGATCGAACTCTTTTTTTTTTAACAAAAAAAAAAAAATACTTATTTCATGTCCAATTTCTGTAAAATTATTGAGTTTCGGGTAGAAACAAAAGATTAGATGTAATTTGAAAAATTTACCTCAGCCGTTTCATCATCATCACATTTTGTAATATTATCGTAGACATCCGAATGGATGGAGTTATTGTAATCAATGGTCGCCACACTGAATTAATCTGTAACGGAAAATGGACAAAAAAAATAAACATCGAATTATATCAAACAAGAAAACGAAACCCATCGACGGAAAATATAGTAAAAAGTAAAGTATTGACTGTTGCTTAAAATTCATAGACTTTCTTGTTGTTTGGCATACAAATAGTTGACAAACAACGGAAGCACACCTCAAACAAACGGTGCGTATTTGAAAGTTTTTCGAGTTAAAAGGATAATTCTTTGTTTTCTCTTTTCGGTACATTTTTTCCACTTTTTCTCTGAACAATTTCGAAAATCGAAACAATGGCTGTAAAGTGACATTTTTGTTTTCGATATCAATTCTGGAATGTGAATTTTTTGTGAAAGTGAATTTCCGATTTCGATGCGATATTCATGCACCGTTTTCAAACAAAAAATATCACAACGACACCAACAACAATGAACTAACATTGAACAAAAATCCATTTCACTCTCGTAATATATGCAATAGTCGTAAGTCGTAAGTCGTAAGGGATAAATAAGATTGTCTGTGTCGATAGCAATTCAACATTGGAATGAACATTGATGCTTGTTAGTTGTTCAATATCAGTTCATCTTGTATTGTCACAATGTAATACCGCACACCCAAACAGACTTCAGACTTCACACATTCTTCTTTTTTTCTATTCCAAAATTATTTGTCGTGTCCATTGAATTTTCTTCGTGTTGTTTAATTTCATTTCGATTTATGGTGTGTCGGTAAGAAGTATGAAGTACGAATTGTCTTCAGTTTGTTTGAATGAAATGGTGAATAGTAAACACTGAGCAATGAAAAACGAACGGGAAAGAGTTCATGTTTTCATTTCGCCAGAAACTGTGAATGTGTGTTGAACGGATGTTTGTTACCATCGTTGTCATCGTCGCATTGACATTGATGCAAATGAATAAACGAAATGAATTCAAATTTGATTTTTCACTTGTTTTGATGTCGAGTGGTGAATGGTGAATGGTTGATGGGTTGAATTTGTGATTAGATGCATTGTAAATGAAAAAAATAGGACCTGATGCATGTGCTTGACAATTCAATGGCAGTCAAAAAATAACGAAAAGAAAGATGAAAGCATTGAATGAATGAGTTCTTATTGCTTCTGTGGCAGGTTATTGAAATGTAATTTTCTGTTTCAGGCATTGCATGCAACTCATAAGTTGAGACCGGCACCGACTACCTATCACCTTTCCTTTTATTGGATGGAATTCATTTGAAAATAAAATACGAAAGGCCATTGCGTATTATTTTCTAATTTCTTTGCTTCATTTCTTTTGCCTTCAGTGTGTCAATGAATTTTTAATGGTTTCGAATCGAATCAAAAGGCTTCAATTCACTTAAACTGGACTTTTGTTATTTTTGTTATTTTGTTTGAGTAATAATTTCATTCTGTTTTACGTATTTCTCAATCAGCTTATTTTTTTTTTCTTTTTTTTTTTTTTTTTTTTTTGTTAAAAAACCATTCATTTTCAAAATTAAATTTAGCAAACATAATGCTGTCAAAATGTTTTCATACTGATTTTATGGAAATGTCCTCTCAACGAAAACGAATTTACAATGGCATGAAATGGATATTGAACGCAAAGTCCCTTTTTTATTGACAATTCGTTACGGTAAACGATATAATCGATGAACATTTTTCTTTTCGTTGGCATTATTTTCTGTTTGTCTTTTGTCGCTTCGAATGCAAACAAAATGAATGGCCGACAAATTGTGGTTTGTGGTTTGCTCGATTCTCGATTCGGCTAGACAAATGATATTCACTTTCTAAATAGCGACGGGACGAACGAACGAATGAATGAATGAAAAGAAGAAAAAAACAACTAAAAATTTAGGAAAAACAGAAATGTAAACACATAGAATTTTACAGCGAGCGATACCTGGAGATAAAAAAATGCCAAATTATAACTATACTTAACGCTTAATGCTTAATGCTTATCGGTACGCACAACATTCGGTTAGCGTTTTAATGTCAGTCACCAAATTTACGGCTCGCATAAAAATTTTCCAACCGAATAAGTTACTATTCTGCGAATGGATGCTGGTTTTGAGCGTATACATCGCTGAATATCGGCGGTACAGGCATACACACAAATAAATTGCCGATGAAGACCATAATACATTTCAAACGGTCAACCAAACACTGAAGAAACAGAAGAAAATAAAAAATTATCTTACCTACAATTTTATTTTCGGGCAGATAAGATTTAAAGTCATCGAATTTTTTGGCAGGAATTGCCTTGAATTTATGCAGGAATAAATTTTCGCACGGAGTCCAAATGAACATAAACAATAATTTTAAGTGCGAAAAATTTGTTATAATTGTGTTTTATATTTATTATATGGCATTAGATTGTGTCAACAGAAGGCATCATGATATTCGGTCATGGTGTGGAATACCAAAAGAAACGGGACCAAAGCGTGCGACGCATTCACATTTTCTGGTTTCTCCTCATCTTTTTCTTCTCGTTGTTTTTTGTTGGATCTCGTTCTTGCTAAAAAAAATGTTCATCGTTTGTCTGAAAAACGAGAAGGGAAAAAGATTTGCATTTAATGCTGAATGGCTAACGAAGTGCCACCACCATTATGTGATCTAGTAAACAGTGCACGCACTACCGCATTTGAATGGGATCTCATGCTAATAATAATTGAATGGATTCAACGTTCATATGACACATTTCGAGTAAAAATAAAATGAAATTGGATGAAAAGAAAGTTTTGGAAACATAAAGAAATAGTGGCAAACGAGAAAAATGATCGTAGCGATGGTTTTTTTTTCTTATTCTGGTTTAAAAATCATTCTACATTTGAACTTGATATGGTAAATCCAAAAAGATTAATGTGTTGGTTGTGAATAAATGTATAATAGAAAATAACGAAAGCTTTGCATTTCTCAATCACAAATCCAAAGGGTCAGCATGATGAAGTGCGCTCGTTCAACGAATCCTTTAAATCTCAAGGCAATTTAAAGTTCACAAATAATCTTTTCAATTTCATTAATCAATTTGTTGATTTGGTTTGATTTCTTGCTGGTCTACTAACATGTTTGTGTTTAGTATACTTTTGTTGTTTTTCCATCAGTTAAATTGAAAATTGAAATACTTTTATTCGTATTTGGAACTTTTTTCCATTTTTTTTTTATGTCTTTCCCTTGTGCACTGAATAAAACGAACTCATGAGAAATCAATTCGAAACGATATACAAGTATTGCCATTTCATTGCGATAAACATGAATGATTTGTAAAATTAATAAATTTGATGCGTGTAATTTGTGAATTATACAGATGCTTCAAAGCCCATGGATTTAAAATCAGTTTCATGTGGCCGATTCAAACACGAATCAATATTATTTTCGTATTGAAATCTTTTTGTCTGCCACTGAAATACAAATCCACACATTGGGTTAGTATGTGGCGGACATAAGGTACGACGAGAGCACTTCAAATAAAATTTGGAATTCTTAAACACATTCCTCCATCAAATGGGAAATAAAACACTTTTAAATAATTTATTCGTCATCTGAGATGAAAGGTATTGGCAATATAAGCTGAATACTGAATACTGAACATAAATGCCTGCATAATATCGATATTTGGTGTTCAGCATCTCGCAACAAGACCCCAAAAAAAAAAAAAAAAAAAAAAAAATATGAAATTTTCATTCATCTCATCGTTGAATGCTCATACCCGTTTCAATGTAGTTAAGGATTATATGTATGTATGTTTAGATTGTGTATCGAGCTTCAGACCTAAAATGCCTCAAATGCATCATAAAGCCTTTGCATTATGGATGTTGAAAGCGAAAAAGGATTACAAAGTGGTTTGATATTGATTTGGATTGACAAACTTTTGGTTATGTTGGAAAAACATAATAACAAACGAAAGACAAACACAACACTATGGTAAAACCCTCGAAATCTTTAAAATAGGAAATATCGATTCTTTTGTGAGAAATGTGCAAGCAATTTCATTGCGTGTATCGATGAAAACCGGACATTTTGGCCATACTCTTCTCTCGTCTGGATTGCAAATTGTATCAACGTCAAAATTTCATATTCGAATGGATCTGAAATCTGAAACGATTGAAGATTTATTCTATTTATACAGCGATTTTACATTTTGTGCCTTTCGTCGAATTGTGGATATTTTGTGTGGATTCACTTTTTGTAATAAAACAAAAAAGAGAAATATTTATCGATTACATGAGTCTCTTTTCTGGAATTTATGTCGCAATAAAAAGATCAACAGCTTACAGACAAAAATGGAAAGCGTTTTTTTTTTTTTTTTTTCTTTCAACCTACGATAAATCCTAATATGTAATATGGGTCGATCCAAGGTTTATGTAGCCAATGGTGATGAATATATCATTCAAAATAAAAGTACTAAATGCGAAAAACAAATGTGGATTGCGGATAATTCGCTTCATTTCAAAATCTGTTTTATACGATACAAATACGATTGGTGAATATAGTATCTTATTTGGAAATCAATTTGCAAAAGCATTTGAAATGTTGTTAATGCTTTTTTTCTAGTTAATTTTTTTCTTGCCTCTTTGACCAATTGCACGCTCTGACATCGTCCAGTTGAGAAATTTGAAGTGACAATTCGCCGAAATCGAGAAGAAAAAAAAAAATTTCAAGGACAGCTTCATTTAAACGACCTTTGTGATAATATTCAGAGCATAATTTTGTGCCCACGTTATTCAAAAATTGTTTGAATCGTTTTGTGTACAGTACACCAAAACATTGCCAGTATTGCATTGACGGGATGTTTACCTTGTATGAAATTAATTTTTTCATCTTTCAATGTTGATTCTTTTTCGTATACCATATCAAATTTATATGAAAAATTAAGGTGCACAGAATAATGAGTGATTGTACAATGTAATGGATAAAAACAGAATAATTTGAATGAATACAGAAAAACATTATCATTTAGCATTGCTAACAAATAATTATTATCTAAGTCTAACCAAAAACTTGGACTGTTCAAACTGAATCAAAAGTTCAATTATTTCAAATCTATGAGCCCCGAAACTAGTTTCTCATCCAATGCCAGCCTCAATTCGAATATTTCGCCTAACTTCAAACCAAAAAAACCACAACAAATTCAAAAATCAATTTGTCAAAGTCTCCGGAGATTTTTGAGATTCCTGTTGCCTTTTGTTGGGGATCAGGAGGGACTAGGGACTGCTACATTGCATGGTGTTATTCAACTTTTAATAATAAAAAAAAAAAAAAAAATAGAAAAGAATGTCCAATATCGGATAGAAAATAAAAGTATGCAAAAAATGAGCTGATTCAAAATTAAAGCATTCAGAAACAATAGCACTACAGGCAGTGATGAAGATGAAATAAAACTAAAAAACGGGATACATTTTCCATTTATTCAGTTTCAGGTTTAAGCTTTATACCTTATACCTTTTACCTAGCCATGAAATAATAATCATTAAACATTGTATGCCAATGCAGCCCAAAGCGATTGCCTACAGCAATATACAATGAAAGAATAAAATATACAAACACCCAACGGAAAATATTCATTACATGAGAGTTCGAAGAAGTAGGAAATCCGGCATTGAATATTTGAATATTTCCATTTTATACTGGTTTGCTGGCACATATGCATATATATGTATAATATAAAAGCAAACGTTAACCATGCAAAATGAGACAATTCTAACACCTTTTCGACCGGCTGTCAGTAGCTGCTTATAACATTCCATTCATGTGCCATTGTTTTGATATTTTCACACTTGAGAATTTAGAATTGTTGCGATTCTTGTGCAAAATGCATTCAAACTAACTGGCAGAATGAAATAAAAATGATAATTCAATTAGCTATGTTCTTGTATTCGCATGCGTTTTTGTGCATCGTATTTGTGTCTTGGGATCACAGCTTAGATATTTATTAATTAATAGAAATGAAATGTTGTGCAGAAGACTGACTGTTTCAATTAAAATTCATATTTATATGTGTGATCATCTGGTGTTTCGATGTTGAATAAACGACATGATAATGGTTGGAAGATCGATACAATGTGAAAATGGATTTGACATTACGTTAATTATCTTAACATTTGACTATTGTCTACAAAATGTACCACACTCTTACTAACATATTCATAAAAAAGATTTGGAATGCTTTTCTGTACATATTTTATCGAAATAAACATAATAATGATTTGTGAACGAATTTCATTAAGTGTTATTTCGTTTCAACTTAACACACTGAAGAGACCATCTAATTGTTTTTGTTGGCGTAATTGTGGTTGAATGTTGGTTTTGGTTTGGGATTAATATTCGCGCTTACATTCGTCAATTGATGCACTTTCACCACCGTATTTTTTTTTTTTTTTTTCAATTTATTTAAAACAAGATTGCAATGGCTGTGATGATGTTGTCAGCCTATTAAAAAAGATTTCGCTCAAGAGCGTTAATCGTTTGTCGACTAAAACTTTAACTTCTTCCAGACCGCATCCAAACGTAAAATTACTTTTTATCGCCATGTTTAATTATTATAATCATAAAGAAGTAATTTCGAAATACAAGACCATGAAACACGGAAAATAACGCGGATATTTTCATCGCTTTCATAAGAACAATAAACACAATGTTCATTGATAGATAATTTTTATAGATTAAATTTCCTGCATAGCAAAAACAATTACAAAATCTTCTGTCATTCCAAAAACTTTTTTACCGTTTTTTTTATCTCCCATAAACGAAGAGAAAACCAACATGAAAGAAAAACTGTTTTCATATTGTTTTTTTTTTCTCACCACTCGTCTTATTTCTCAATTTCAGTTGGAAATTCAAGCCTGATTCGGTCATTGAAATGCTGTTGTGCTAATATGTTTTGACTGCAGTTTCAATTTATCTTTTTGGACTCTTTATCATAATCAGGCAAACGAAAAAAAAAAAAATGTGAAAAGAAAAATCATTCTTACAAGAAAAATCATTCTTCTTATACACATTCATGTATACAACAGAAATCAAAAGTTTTCGTTTGGCTGTTTTCTTTTTTCTCAGCATTTTCTTCTCCTTTTCCCCTCTCACACCATTATTCGGTTTACAGAGTCAATTTATCTGATATTTGTTTAGGAATGGAACTCATTGATGAATTTCATGGCTAAGACAGTGTCTCCATGGCTCTATTTTGACTTTACTAAAATTGTTTCATTGTGGAAAATTTCAAACTGAAGCGCTCAACAACAAGAGTAAAGTAAATTTTTGATTGAATTTTTGTGAAATTTGGCAAGTGGCTTCGAATTGTCATCAATTCGTTGAACTTTCTTTTCCAAACAAATTGTTTCGATTATTTATGA
Organism: Mayetiola destructor; assembly: GCA_000149185.1. NCBI lineage: Eukaryota > Metazoa > Arthropoda > Insecta > Diptera > Cecidomyiidae > Mayetiola > Mayetiola destructor. The sequence continues at coordinate 500,126 of GL501541.1, forward strand.
GGGTGCCAAGCGCAAAGAATCGATTTAACCGTTGCCTGAATGAGAAACAAACACCCTGCAAACTCATCCAAAAACGATTTCATTCTCATTTTTTGTATGTCATTGATTATCATTGTTTTCGTATATTCAATTCGACAAATTTACAATTCAGCCACACTCATTACTTGTGATTCAGTCATTTTTGTTCTGTTGGTGTTAGTTGTAAAAAAAAAATTTCCGCATTAATTTCATTAAAAATTCACACAAATCCGAATGTAAATGGATTTTTAGGAAAATGACGATGTGAACGTTGTGACGACAAATGCGACATGCAACTTGTCATTCTCAAAATCACTAACGAAACTCCAACAAACGAATGTAAACACTATGTGAGGCACGTAATTACTTTTATTCAATTTGAAATGGTCGAAAGGCCAACCAGGCGGATATTAACAAACTGGATGCTTGATATCATCCATATGGTAGGTTTTTTCATTGTATTGTATATCTTGCCATCGAAACGATGCCTTCGCACTTCATAAAAACATTTCGAGAGAATGTAAGCGTATGTGCTGATTGCTCATGGTTAACTATTTTGTATGCATGCTCCATCACGACGATGACGATGACGATGACAATGACAATGACAATGATGACGATCCAAATATAGTATAGATAATAATACTGTATGAGAAACCGCCATAGAAGCCAAAAAATATGAAGCTTGCGAACATGCTTCCGCCGAGAAAAATAAATCTATGGCATTTTCGTTTCTTCACCTCTCGCAAGTAAAATTGTATCATTTATAGTGAACGGCATTCGTTACAGCAATACGCTCATTTATTTATTTATGTTACCCATTTTGAGTTATGTGTGAACTATGTGTACATAGTGTATGTGAATGTACACTGTAGAATGAACGCCAAGAAGTGATGTTCTTCACACTAATTCCCATTCAACTCAACAATTTTCGCAATTTAAAAATGGGACGATATATAAAAAAAAATTGACGATATAACAAAAAGTTTCAATTTGAAAAACTCATAACATCAAATAACCAATGCTTTATGACCAATGCCAAAAGCCAGGGCAATTTGAATCCGTTTTTTGTTTTGTTCTACATTCAATTGGTTTTTGTTGTCTTTAAAATTGCAATCGGTCGTTGTCAATTTCAATGTTTAATGGAATTATTATTTTACATAAATGTTTTAATTAGCTGTAATTGTTGTGGTATGGCATTATTGCGTTGACCCTTTCACTTTATTATATTGCGGTTTCGTTTTTTTTTTTTTTTTTCATTTTAAATAAAAATCTGGTCTTTTTTCTTTCGTTTCATTTTTGACTTTGTGAAACGTTTGTTTTAAATTTGAAATATATATGGTCGGTTGTCGAGGATTTTGGCCACACAACCGAAAAAAAAACAAAACAAAATGGGAAATGAGGGTAAAACCACTAATGGTCGACTATCGGTGGTAATTTACAAATGGTTTTAGGCCTTCACTCATCATTGTCATTTATTTAATGAATTTTTCGGTGGATATTTATTACGATCATTACTAACCAATGTTTCGACTTTTATATTATTATCATTATCATAATGAAAGGTTGAATGGATGTACCATGTGCGGGGTATATGTGCAACAATTTATTATTGTTATTTCGTTATTTTATTCGGATATATGTATTTTGGCACGGAAGCAAAATAATAAATTATAGTGTGAGATTCGTTTAGCTAGTTGATTAGAATAGTGCATAGTGCTGATGGCAAATCCATTTCAATTATTACTTTGTATAAAACATAATAATGTAAAATTTTAATTTTGTTTTAAATGGTTGTGCTACATGTGATGAACATATTGTTTTATTTGGTCGGGCACAAAAAATCAAACACCGAAACCCGAAATTTAATTTCGAACAAATTATTCGAATAAATTGCCTCATATTAACCACCCCGATTGGTCAAATCGATGTAGAAAAAGTCGTTCGTTGAAAGACCTTAAGTTAATTTCAGAGAAACCTTTTCTTCATTCACGTATTCATTTCAAGTCAATCGGTTCCCTACCAAGTGTTATATCATTCTGATTTTTGACTCTTGGCAATTATCCCTCAATCTGCTCGTAATTTAATTAAGTCATTACGATCGATAAAGTTGTTTCCGTTTCGTTCGGTCGATTGATTTTGAAAAATTGAAGAAAAACAAAAAAAAAACACTTTTGCGCGATAGGAAATCGGGATAAAAAGGAGAGAAAAAAAAAACTTTTCCATTTGCGGGTACCGCACGTCCTTGCCAAATGGGCTGACAACTGAATGGATATTCATTATTTGGGGGTTCGATGAGTGACTAATTGATGTCGCATTGTGTAGTTACAAGTAATAAATCCCAACTAATTAACTTTGAATACTTTCCTTACTCCATTCGACCGATAAAGTCGTTCATTCAAATAAATTCCCAGATCCAAAAAGCTTTTATTTATATAATGCTGAAATGGCCACAAAACTCACAAAGCAAATCATCAAATTAGAGTCACACATTGAAAATGCGTTCTTCCTTTCTTTTTTTTTTTTTTTTTTTTGTGTTCGTTTTTTTGTT
>GL501541.1:502972-530144 GCA_000149185.1 Mayetiola destructor
ACTGACTTATGCCTTGTAAAATGAACCATTCGAAAAGTTGAGAAAATACCCCGAACCAGGCCCTAAAATAAGCGGGCAGTTGTCTAAAAATGGGCAGTTGTATTTGGGTTTGGGTAGTTATTTTTTGGTCTTATTTAGACAGTGCCCCGAACCATATTATTTTTGTATGACCCTAGACCTTACTCCGGTCCCGGGGTGAGAACTTTTTTTTTTATTTTGAACACTACTATCGAGTCTAACATGGCAGTGTATAGTATTTGTATGGATGTGGAATCCATTGCTTAAACTTCAATATTTACTTTTGTCGAAATTCATACGAGAAACGAATACGCAAACATGAATATATTGGATATACATAGAACGTTGTTTTTCATTGTTCGCAGTTTGCTTCTGTTCATTGCTCAAAATTTATAAATTTCGCCACGAACATGAAAAGAAAAAAAAAACCCCGCGTAACATTAGTATGGGTTGCAAAAAATCGGAAATCAATTTAAAGTTCTTCTTTGTTGGGAAAATCGAAGGAAAATCTCAATATTTAACTTTACACTGAGTGTGTGTGTGTGTGTGTTCGCCTGTTTTTTGTGTTACGTTCTCTTGATTTCAATTTGATATTTTAGATTTTCGCGTTTCATATAGTGTGCGTGCATTGTGCCATGTCGGCCAAGATGTCTGCAACATTTGGAACTTAGTTTATCCCTATTTTATATGTCTTCTTGAAAAATTTTCCGTTATCTTCATATAGTATTTTATATTAATTGCATTTAAATGGGTTCGATATGCTTTTCAAACTTGCCTTTTCAAGTTGATTGCATATTGTTGACCTGAATTAAAGCCACCAGTTTTCCTTTCATCATTTCTCATCTTTGGTTTTATTCGTTTGTTATGTTAGCAAATTTTTGGAATCTTCAATTTTTCAGAAGCTTTTTCTGATGATATTCACATGGTAGATTGCATAAATTTCTCCAGACGACGATAATACCATTTATCATTCGACCACTTTTTATAGCTCTAAACTACTGGTACCGGTACTGGTATATTGGTAAATATAAAAATAAATGGTTTTATTCCATGGCTAAATCAATCAATGCATAAAATTTACAGTTGTATATATACATATACTTTGAAACAGTTAAATTGATCTTATAGGAATGTGTCAGCGTACACCCGCTTACAAACACGCACACTTGAATGGCCATACAAAATTCACAATAAATATGGTGTATCGCTCGAACAGAGATACCTTTATTACTGTCTTGTGAATACAATACACCTATAATTTTTCCGATTTTGTTCTTCATCACATTGATGAGAAAAACGAAAAACCATTTTCTATTGCCAGAAATTGAATATACATTGATTCGATCAAATCATTGTTCAGGTGAGAGAATTTAGTTTGCCTTTCCTTTGATTTCCTATATTCCATAAACTTATCGAAATTTATTATCGCCATCATTGCCAATTCTAAACGAATGTAAATATAAGCTGTAACGTGCAAAAGTGTAGAAACTAAATTGGCCTTCGATTTGATCGATTTGTCATATGAAACTCTTGGACTAGTCCAGAAAGATGAATATTTACTCATTAGTTGTGTCCGTAGATAAGTTTGTATGCGTGCATAAGCTTAAGAAAAGACACGATATTATTATTTATTTGTTTTGGAAATTCGAATTTAATCATTGATTCAAAATGATATAGAAACATTTTCACATCTATATAAATGCGTTGATGTGTTTCAAAATATATTTGAGCATATACAATATACATATTATGAAATGTTAAGCATCTTTTTGAGATACAATCACACAAATCACTCAAATTGGGTACATTTCCATACAATCTATGTGCATAAATCATTTAAACGTTCATGAACAATGTACGAATCGAATTGTGTGCAAACAAATTTACCAAATGGCTCCAGGGAATTGGTTGTTTGTTTGCACACTAGACAATTATTATTATTATTATTCTCATGAAGTTTGTGTATTTTTTTTTTGTTCGCTTTTTCGTTATTTCGTTCTCAACAGGTAACTGGTGCGAACGTTCTTCAAAACATGTAATGAATATTGTATCGGTTTCAATTGATATTTGGACTTGCTTTTTTCAACAGAAAATGTTAAAAATTGAATCACGTATTTATAGCACTTAAAATGCTCAATTGTTGAGAGGGCCAAAGGCCCTGTTTCTTACGGACATTGTTAGAACTATTTTATTGATCATCATTCTATTCTCTGTTCGGGCTAAATATCACCATCATGGAAATTGGCGACAAGATGCGTTTGAGTTAAATAGAAAAAGATTCACTCAAAATAAACGGGCACATTGTGTCAATTTTTCAGCAACGAAATTGTCTAAATTGAAGCAATTGTTCAACAATTCCACCAGATAGATACTTTACAGATTTGGTCATATGGAAATTGGTGATGCTGCCTTTCATAAGATTTGATTCGAGCCATATGTCAATCATGTAATATTGATTACATCAATTCAAAGGAGTGTGTTACACGATTTATGCTAACACCACGATTGATTGCCACATGTTACAGATAATGTAATAAAGTTAAAATAAACGAGAAAAAAAATTTAAATTAGACATAAACTTTGATTCATACATAAGACATAAAATTTTTGGGCATTTACATACTGCCTGTATCAATACATGAATGATTTTACTGGCAAACAGTAAACACTAAGGTGATGTTGATGAAAAAATCAACGTCGCCCAAACTAGTTCATTTTTCAGTTTTGATCGGCAGTTCGTTGTAATTGTTAGGTTTAATGTAATCCTAAATTCTGGAGCGGGCGCCATATTTTCAATTTTATGTCAAAGTTTCTTCAATATTTACTTTTGAAATTGTTTTAAATTCAATTTCAATGATATACAGTGTACACAAAAAAAAAAAAAAAAACAAAAAAACCACAATCACCGATTACATTCGGTAAACGATAAATATTGGACTTTGATATATTCGGCATATCAGCTATTAAAGCACAACCGAACATAAATTGTTTTAATAAATATTTAAAAAAAAAAATACGCTCACATTCGGATATAGAATATTTTAATATGGAAGCCGACAAGCAAATGCGATACGCTAAAATTGCAGAAGGTAAAAACAGTCAATATTTAGCTGTAAGCGTTACCTGTGCGCAATGAATTATGCTAGCATTGTACAATGTACCATGTACACCGACCGGTTTCAATGTCAATTTATAAAATTATATTTCATTATGTCTTTCTTTCGGTTGATTTTTTGTTGGTCGCATCTGCTCATTATAATGTTAACGTTTTGTTTTTGTAGGATTTTTTTTTTTCTATTTTTTGTTTGGCTTTCTTTCATCGCTGCCGGCTATGTTTGCGTATCATTTCAATCATTAGTTTTTATCTTTTCGCATCACTTACGTTTTTTTTCTGTTGTTGTTGTTGTTGCTGTTGCTGTTGGATAAAGTATTATCACAAAATCATGTGACGATATCAAACTGCATCTGATTGTTTATAATTACGAGCCGAAAATCAAATATCAAATTTATCGTATACACATTCAAAGAAAACATCCATTCGATTCTATTTATCAACAGCGATGCGAAAAGTCAATGTCCTGATGTTCAAAGTTTTGTCAAATGCTTTCTATAATGGTGAGAAGCTCACCACACACATAGTACTATTACAATAGGATGCATTGTACAATGCCAGTTAAAATAATGGTATTGAAAAAATCTATAATAGTTAACTGGTTCGCATAAGTAATTTTGATTCAGATGATGATGTTATCGAGCATTTCTCGATAAGTAATTATGTCTTGTAAGCTTTCGCTTAATATAAACTTTCTTTAGTCATTAGGCCATTCGACACAAAACGATAAAATGACGTTGAACGTGATGATTTCATGCGTTAAATGTAATAATTGTTAGATGTGAATTGGAGCGCACATCGTCAGATGAACATCATGTTGAAGGGCAGCAGCATTTAAGTGAAAATTAACCATGTGAACATTTTCGAGTGAGAATTTATATTTATTATTTTGGGCAATTATTATATTGTCATGCGTTGCTTTTACTGTCTTGTATCTACTTTGTTTGTGGTAAATTGCTTATTTTTTTTTCTTTTACCGCGGTTTCCGAAATGAAATGGAAAGTGAAATTGAATTGCTTTGAACGCAACAACGAATGTCTGTTTTCGGTATCATGTTTTTAAGTTTTTCATATTGAATCCGAGAGAGAGAGAGAGAGAGAGAAGGTGAGAGAGAGAGAGAAGAAAAAAGCTGCTCATGAACGATTTTTCGGAATAAAAACTTGAATCCCGATTGCAGAGTAAATTCTCATTTTATGTGTGCCTTCATGTGTATCACTTAGACTTTGATAGCAGATAATGCTTATCCGAATACTATTGTGCACAGTGCACAGTTCAATCGCAAATGTAATACATTTAGATTAAATGTAGGTAGCTGATGGTATATCTGTGTCATGCATATTTGCATACATATGTACGCAAAAAGGAACAAAAAGATTTAAAGCTTTTTCCATTCGAATGGCACCATGCAAGAAACGAAAAATCTAAGCACGTGACAACGCAACACCGAAACAAACGGCTCAATATTTGTTAAATGTTAAATGGATTGACAATTCAACGGAACATACATTCGAACACATTAAAATAATTGTGTGATGGAATTATCTTTATTATATTGTGCATTGAGCGCTGAGTATTGAACATTGAACATTATAATAATACCAAATAATAAAAATAATTCCCCTTGAAATGAAATGCAAATTTATTTTTCTTCTTCCAAAATTTAAGATTTTACTGTCAGTTGACAGTTGGAATTCGAAACAGCAAATATATAGGATTCAAATGACATGATTTCATTTTTATTGCCATTGCAAATGTGCCAAGCCCGATTTCTTTTTTTTTTTTTCCTCCCCAATTTTAGGCTCAACATTTAACATTTTTGTGATGTCAGTTTCGTTTTAGACAATCGATTCGATGCATTGCATATTGTATTCGGTTATTTTGCTACCATCAGTTATTTGCTTTCGTTTCAATACAAAATCGTTAACATTAAATAAAAAAAAAATATTCAACCAGTTTCATTCACACCCATTCTTAAATTCATGTGTTTATTGAAAACTGGTGAAGTGCAAACGAATATTAAAAATGAAATAACTCAACATGCAAGGCATGACGTGTAGCTGGATTGGGATCGGTTTGTGTTATGCCTGCTGTCAATATAATGGACGAGTTTAAAACAAAAAGGGCTAACGCATAACGGTTTCACATTGGAAAGCAAACGCTCCATTGCATCACGTTAGTAATTTGTGGTTTGGTTCCATTTACAATTTTCTTTGAATTCCAATTCCATTTATTATAATTTGATCCTCGACTGTTATCGGCAAAGTTGTGTTATGGTTCATTCTGTTCAAACATTTTCCTTGTCCAAAATGCGTTACAATACCGGCAAACAAATCGTTGATACAACGAAACATCTCAGAAATTTTAATGCAATCGAGAGGTAGTTTTTTTTTTTTTGATCAAAGAAAAGAAAAATCGAAAAAATCATACGTTTTATGGTTGTATTCAAGTGATAAGAGTTGATTCTGTGTACATTTTTACCTTACGTGAGCTAAGCGCACAAAATTTTCAATTATTTCAACGATTTGCGACCCGTCCATAAAGCCGACTGTCTGCTATTCAAGCGAATGATCTACCCAGAATATAGTACCACCGGCCACACAATATTACTTCAACTACCAATGAAAACACGGAACTAAAATCAAAAGTGAATGAATTAATGGGCTTTTCTAAACTTTCAGTTCCTAATTTCGTTTTTTTTTATATTTCTCTTCATTCTTATTCTCTTTCCCATTTGAGCAATGAATTTTTAAGCCGCACTTCAGATTACAAAAAAAAAAAAAAAAGAAAAAAAAATATGCTGCTTGCGTATTTTGTGGTTCATTTTATTCGATTATTTTGCAATTCATTGTTTATATTGTTTTAATTCATAGAAAGCGTTTGTTTTTCAATTGTGAATTGGTTTTGACTAAACATAACACTTCACACCGTATGCAAAATAAAAGTTGAGTTGAAGAAAGACGTTGAGTATAATTTGCGTAGGGGAGTGTTGTTTTCATTTTGGTTTCAAAGAGTGTTTGTTCGCCCATTCACAATGTGAAAAACGTGGTGAAATCACAATAAAGCTAATTTCGTAGGGGTGATCTAAAAGATGAAGATCTTAATGTGGCACGTGCATTTGATTTAAATGCTATAGGCTTGAGATTTTCGTCTTGACTGTGTGCTGTTGCCACTGCCAGTTGCCAGTTTATTTGCTATACATGTTGTTAACAACATTTACATACGAATTTCGAACTAATGCGATTACAATGAAATATCGACACAAAATAACAACATGAACAATCAACAAACCAATCAATAATACAATAATAATGCGCCTTTAATCAACCAACAATACACAAACAACACACACACTAACCAAATAATCAACCATTCTATTTTTCTTTTTCTCTTTCTGTTGGAAAAGTTCAATGCTAATCTTAGCAACAATCAAAATGAGCGGCATTGCTTTGGTCGGTACAAGAATGGTTGGCAAACTAAAAGGCGATGTATCGTATTGATGTCAATGAAATGGGATCCATTGAAAAAAATCCTGACTGCTTCTTCTACTTCTACTCGAATTCTAAAGGCTCTTCGAAAGCAAGTGCCAATAAGCCTTTTAGCAATGAGCAGCGAACATTCTTAACAACGTCCTGAAGCAATCTTACACACACACACACACACACACACACACACACACAAGCTTTATTTTTACCGTCACAACACCAACCTTTTCATGCATTGGATCAGAGTGTCATATCGGAGCTCAGTGACGTGTGGCAGAGAATGTCACAAATAAAAAATCAACAATCTTGAGATTTCCAGCATTGAGTGCCACTAAGCATATCATTCCATTTGTACTGAACAGAAATGGAATAAATATGGCGATGATTCAACTTTAGCTTAATAAGAATGCATTGAACAATCAAAACAAACTTAAAACCTGCAAATATTTGATTTGGATTTGGATCTGGATCTGGTTCTGGAATAGAGAATGCTCCATTTTCGGTTCATTGGATACGTTTAAATTTGTTTGTTGAATTTTCTTCTTCTATGCTTAAAGGTGTGTGTGTGTATGTGTGCTATTGGGTTCATTTGAGCAAGATTTATACAATTCGTAATTCAATTTGAGATTTTTTTTTTCTATTGCTGAGCGTGAAATCGGGTGTATAAAACTACCATCACAAAGAAGACGATACATTTTTATGTTTGGCTCAATTCGATATGATTCGATTGGTTGTTGTTTATTTGGTGACTGGAACTGTTTGTACTTTCAATGGGAGAAAAATAGCTGCAGCACATCAAAGCACCAAAATTTTTGGTTCAATGCACAATTTTTTTTCTCGAATATGTTCGCACCGTATCACAAAACATAACTAAAGTATAGCATAAATGGCGGCCGAATTGCTAAAAGGCTGCCCCTTGTTGTTCAATTGTTCAAAGTTCTTAGGGTATTCAACATTTTACATATATGTAGGTAATACACGTATCATCACTGATTTTGTTTGACTTTGATTTTTCCTTCACATCAAAATGTCAATCCATTTTCGTTGTGTCCGTTCAATTCACTGCATTCTGAATGTTGTTTGATTGAATCGTCGTGTTCATGCCACTGAAATGCACGAAATTCTATTTTGAATGATTGGTATCCAGTATCCAGTATCGAAAACCATATGCATGCCCATTTCAAGCACTTGTATCATTTATAAAATGCACAATCATGATTCCAAAAATTAAAATTTTATTTTCTTTTCTCATGAGACACACTCGTGCACAGACACGGCAACGACAAGTGATTCTTTTCCTTCAATTTATGTTTTTTTTTTGCCCCATCTAATTACTTGCTTAAGTATGTGATCTCTGATTTTTATTTTATTATTTAATTTCTGTATCATCATCATTTGTCGAAGATGAAAAATCAAAGTTTGTTGAATGAAAATCCAAATAATAAAAAATCAATAACATAAATACAGTAAGTAATATTGATTGGAAGGTAAACGCGATATCATTCACATGTGGGATTGCATTTTAAAGTATAAAAGTATTTCACTAAATCAACTCAGACAACAAACGACAATCGATTATTATAGCATCTTGTGTTCGTGCCACATTGATTTACCGCTTTATTATTTGCCATTTGAAATAAACAGAAAATAATAGTATATAATAAATGGGAATAAAGGACAATAAAAGGTTGAAACATGAAAAAGATGAAGAAGAAAAAAAAAACTGTAAACACCGTAAAGCGTCCATCGACTTTTCATATTTATAAAAAATTGAAAAGCATGGCTTTGGCAATGTCAACAAACAAATTCACAGTCGGTGAAACATTCAAAAGCATCAAAGAAAATACAATGCCAACAACAGATTCTCATTTTATGTTTATGACATTGTGTCATGCATTGGGTGTATTGATTATTACTTAGCACGAAAATACGGATACATGTATAGAGAACTGTGAAGTTTTTGTTGTTGTTGTTTTTTGTTTTTTTTTTCTAAATGTAGAAATCGATTGAAAATACGGTCCATTTGGTGATCTTTGATCAAGTTCACATGGAACATTGGGATAATTTTATGCCAAAACATTACAACAATACCAATTATTTTACCAAACCGCACGCCAAACGGTGAACAGTGTACATTCCATTTTCGGGAAAAATTCAAATTACTGGCCCGCAATACATATCATTTTTCCGCAAATGAAGAGAAATGGAGCGAAAAATTTCAGGTAAAAACCAAACATGACCATAAAAATGATGGAAACATTTACTTAATTAGATTTTCCGACCATGTGCCAATTGCCGATGAATTTTTCTCCATTTTTCCATTGAACTCAATGCTGACTCGTATTTGTTCAGAATTTATTTTGTTCGGTTTTTTTTTTCTTTCGCTTTACATGTTTAAATGCATATTTCATTTAATTCATATTAATATAGTTGTTGAATCAGCATCACAATGCCACAATTAAATCATCACAAAATTTATTTGCGAGCAATAAAAGAAACTGTCAATTTGCATTCTCATCTTATGCGTTCATGCCAATGTGAACGCATTTATATACCGAAGCTAATCCAGCATTTTCGGTTGTACATTTAAATGGCAAAAACCTCATTTTCATTTCGAAGCATCATCAAAATTTCGTTTCGAGCTTTTATTCACCGATCTATGACTAACTATGTATATGATAGATGTGTATGTATGAAACTGATGCATATGAATTGTAAATGATGTTACTTTTCAAGTACTTTCAGCGTTCAGCATTTGAGGCGACAAGCGCTTTAACAGTCTTAAATATTTGTGACAATAGAAGTTTTTTTTTTTCGTTTCTACCATTTTCACCATTTCGTATGACATGTGACATGAATTATTGTTGGAATACGAAGCATTCGGTGAATGGTAAGCGGTAAGCGATTAACATTCTGAAGATGAAGAAGAAAATAAATCAAAATGTTGAAACTTATTGGAATTTTTGTGCAGACATACTGTTTGTATTGTCATTTTTAGGGAGTAAGAAAATCAGAAAAAAAAACAAGAAAGAAGAAGCCATTTTCATTGTGGCCATTTTGTGGCACATTCTGTGAATATTTTCATAAAGGCAATTATGTTCTTGATATTTTCATGAGAAGATATTATGGCATCATTGAATTGTTCATATGTATGAAACTTTGATTTGTCTTTTTTTTGTTTGTTCGTTTTTATTTCATTTTTTCTTTTTTCTTTTTTTATCTATCTTGCAGCATAGCTTACAGAGAACAGCAAGGGAACAATGAGCTTTTATGATAACACCAACAAGGAGAACAAAATACTTTTTCACCTAATGAAATGACTTCTTAGGCAGGAATTTGAAACCATTGTCGTGTTGAAAAATAATAACAATAATGAGTGGATAGAAGTGAATGGTTTCATAGTGTTTGAATGTATGAGTAAGTAAATTGTCGATGTCTTTTTTTTTAATATACCTGCATAATAGGCTTTTAGGTACAATTTTTTTTTTTTATCGGCTGAATGGATAATGTTTAAGTTTTAAATAGATTCCAGTCTCCAATATAAGTAGCCAATGATAAACAAAATATTCACACTAAATGTGACTCTTAATGAACCATAAGCATATATACACACACAGAAATTTTCACACATTTGATAGAAATAGCTCATCAATGTGGCCAACATCTGAAATGATTTGAAACATGCAGAAGAAATCAAATTCCATAACGAAATCGCATTTCAAGTTTGTAATTTGCAATAAAAATAGTTTCCGTCCAATCGCTATGATGGCAAGTGTATAGTGTATTGTTATCAGTTACATTTCCAAATTGAATGACTTAATCAATGACGGCGTATACTCACGAATACATTAAATATTATTTTCGCTCAATTAACGTTGTTTTCCTTTCATTTTACGCATCTATTCATGTTCAATTCATGATAATCGTTGAAATTTTGAGTTGCTTACGAAAACAGATGTCTTTTTGGGCTAGTGAAATAACTTTATTCTTTTCATGAAACATTAGTCGTTATTATCATTGAAATTTGAGTTCAATTTAGTGTTGAGATTCCGTTGGTTCCGTCATTTTGTGCGTTATATTTGGCTAATATGGATGTCATGAAGATGCTACTTTGAAATTTTATGAGGAAATTTCCTAGCATAGTAATATAATCATCGAACGAGAAAGCAAAAAAAAAAACCATTCAGTTTGGAAAAGCCATCGAAATAGAACCGAAATGAATGTAGGAGTGGTTTTGTTGTTCACAGTATGACGTAAATCATTCGTGGACAATAATGACGCGAGTTTTAAACAGCTAATCGACAGAGTTTGAATAAACACATCCGAATGGGATGTGGTTCTCGATGTGATGCCTAAGCCTTGTAAATTGGTTTATTATTATTAGAAGGGAACGAAGGCTATATAGCAAGTTGCTGATGATGGCTCAGTGTCAGCGATATGAATTCGATGAATCGGTGCAGATTGATGCATGCCATGATTAAAGTCAGCTCCGCTTGGGAAAACATGTTCTTTTTATCAATTCTTTCAAATGAATTTTTTTTCTTTTTTTTCTTTTTTGTACTCTGTGCTTTGTTCAAACATTGAGCCACGTACTGTTCATTACTCTCAATTTTCAGTCATTTAAAGCGTTTTGATTTACATATGCAAAAACCAACACCTTACATGTTAAAACGCACGTCATCCACCAACCGAAGGACAACCCAAAATAATGTCGTCTATTTTCGAACATATTTTCTACTTTCACCCGGGCGAAGGGTTAGGGGAATTGTTTTTTTTTTCTTTTCATTCCTTCTCTTCTTTCTTAATTAAAAAAAAAAAAAAAAATGAACATCAGTCACATCACCATCAATAATGACATTAGTGTCATAATAACAAAACCAAAAGACACATTTTGTACTATGGAAATGAAATTGAAACGATAACGACGCATATCGTGTCATAATCGGACAGATTCCTGTGGGGATTTCGCAATAAACGTATAAATGTTCCATGAAATGCCATATTCCATGTGAGCCAAAAGCTAACCAAGACGATATGTACATAGAAAATGATTCAAAATGTGTTTATATCATTTTTGCATCCATCGAAATGGTCTATCCATCAATTATCCGAGTACGTTAACGTTGATCACGTTTCGACAATATTTTCAGACAATAAGATCACAATGAAAAAAAAGACGAGAAAAAAAACAACAACCATGTAATACACACACTATAACGTGTGTATCATAACGTTATGGAATGGAAAATGCTGAAAATTCAATGATGATATTTATCATTCGTAAAAATTATAGAAATTCATAGATCGTTTTTCAATTGCTTTCGATTGCGGAATGCTGGATTGGTGGATGTGTGAAACAACAGCAACATTTAGGATCCAGCTGCGAAAAGTAATAACAATATTTACACGTATAACACGTATGTTCCCGACCAAATAAATCCCGAATGATTCACACATAAAACTTCACGGATTCTTTGTTTGGAACAATTGCTAGCATTGTGTGTTGTTGTATTACATCCAATGCCCAATGCTGAATGTTGTCACTTCAAATGAATATTAATCGGGACATATGTGCATTTTCACGATACTATACAGTAATATTTTTCTATTTTCATTCAATTCAACACTGCAATTCAATAGCAGTGTTCATTGATAATTCTGAACACAGGCCATTAGAATGGAAAATGAAAATGAAAATAGCTTTCACTTTTCATTGTATGATATTGTATGACAGAGATGAATGATAGCCATTCCCATAGTTCTATGGATTCGATCAGTTTTATCAATGGAAGCATTTTAATAGAAATTGAAAAAACAATTTTATCTTTGCAAAATTATTCCTTTGATCCATTCAAAATGAATCCTTCAACCCTCAATCCATTTGTAAGTTTATATTATGAATGATCTTCAAGCAATATCGTGTTGAAATATTCCTAAAAATTCCATTTAAAGAGAAGAGAAGTTTTCAATGAAAATGTGTTAATAATAATCCAAGGTCTCCATCACTTTTCAAAGGAATGTCTTTTTGCCAAGGCTCACATTCATTTGTAACTGAAAAGGCTCACCAAAATGGAAAAACACACATTCAAATGATAATTATATAATTATAAGTGATTTAATATCAAGAGATGCATTAAAAGTAAAAATATTTCTGCTATTTTTGTGTACAGAATAGCTTTCGTTCAATGGGTGCCCAGGTAAAGAAGGAGAATGGAAAAAATTTTAAGCAAAATATTTGCATTTTCCAATTCAAAAGATACGTAGATAAATGAATTTAAAATCTTAGATTTAATAAAATGTGTTAAAAAAACACGATATAATTATATAGTATACATATGTTTGTGTGCATACGTGTGACATGCACTAAAAATGATCATTTTTATGCATTATTCCCGATATGAACAACGAACATATTGTACGCCATCTTATGTGATGGTACCGCAGCCCCTTTTGTCATCACCGTAACGTTTCAGGGAGAAAAAAATAATATATTTATCACAAAGTGACAACGGTAAAAAACACTTTTAACTTATCTATGATATATAGTACCATTTACAATTTCCTCTTCGAGCTCATCATTCCGCCATTTGAATGAATCCCTGATTAATGGCAATCGATTTCAGTGGTGGCATTACATTTCAAACCACACTGACCTAACACCACAGATTCTATCGAATTAAAGCCCTCAATTGAGGATAACTGTAAATTGTCCAAACCAACCTTCTCTCAATATGATACAAAATGAAGCAACTGCAGCTTAAGCACCTGCTTAAATATCCCCTTGGCACTCGCAACAACAAAAATGACGATAAAAAGCATACGCAGAACGCTTTGTACGATATAATAACATCGAATTAGATAATGTTTGGCTTCAAACCGAGAAAAAATAAGGAAATAAGGAAAAAAGAAGAAATAGCTAAAATTCGAATTTCGTCTTTTTTCTGTATCTCTTTTTATCTGCTTCACTGGATCATCGGAATTCTTTGTTACTTGATAGGTGATACGTGCAACGAATATTTTTCCTTCTGTTTTTGTTTTTGTCCCCAAAAATAGACGTGCACATTGTGTGTGATTCAATGATGCAAAAAGTCTTTTTCATTTGGTTTATCGAAGTGTTTGTGTGAATGGTGAATGGTGCTTGTGTTTCTTGTAAACAATCTGCACAACGACTAGAAGCACACGGCATCAAACGAAAAACGATCAATTCCTCGCTAAGAAATATCAACAAAAAATTGACGGTCTTATCAGGATGTGTTTGGTTGGGTTTTTTTCTTCTTCTTCTTCTTTTTATTCTTCGATGAAATTCAAAGCAAAATAGAATACCAACTACATATTCCGAATAGAATTGAGATGTAAAAGTTATTTTCACTTGATTTCATTGCACTGTTGGCTGTTGGATATAAATAAACGGAAATGAGAACGCAAAATTTGTACGAGCGAAATGAAGAAACATTATTCCAAATACGAAGAAGAAGAAAACAAAAATAAAAACAAAAACAAAAACAAAAACAAAATATTAATGAAACGAGATGGAAATAGCAATGGAAAAAAAGGCAAACATGAGAAAATTGAGAAAGAGATGAAATGACGCGAAAAAAGGTGCAGCCGAAACATCCAAACAAACAATCCTTCCAGGTTTAAAGCTTTCATCCTTTATTTGAAGTGTAAAAGACCAGTGTAACGGGAATTATTTGCGCACAATTTAACATTCTTCGTATTAATCGTTGAATATATATATATATATATAACATTGCAACGTTTTCAATTCACAATGTTGTGCGATTCCGAGCAATCGACCTCATATAATTTCATATTCAGTCATTGGATCGACATTCGACAGTTTGTGATGTTCACTGCTCAAACTAAGCTGTATGTTATCGTTTCAGATTCATTTATGCATTCGACAAATGTTAATTTAATTCATAGTGTCATTCGTTAGAATGAATGCATCCAACACAATTCAGAACACATACTACACTAAATATTTGAAGCGAAATCGTTCGGGGGTTTTTTTTTCTTCAATATCAAACGTAGTAGATATAGCGACCTTTTGTTCGTCATTCGATATGGTGCTTTGTTGTCGCTATATTCGAGAGAATAGATTTTTTGGTGCGGTTAATGTTCGATGTTCGTGCAACGAAAATAAAAAAGAAAAAAAAGAAAAAAAATTTGGAGTAAATTTCTTCAAAGTCAGAAACAAAAATGAATATTCGAAAATGTTTCACTGATTTGATGTGACACCGGTTGACAAGAAAAATGGGCACAAATCCAAAAGCTCAAAAACAAATAAACAGCCCAAATTGATGTGTTCACGCATTAAACACACAACAAAATTATTCAGAACAGAATCTGTGCCGCACAGACTGTGCGACCAGACAAAAAGTGAATTGAAACGCAAGCTTAGGAAAAATTTGCGCTTTTTGATATTTTTTCCATTCATGTGACATTTGAATGGATTTGCATATCACCGAATGAACATACAAACAAAAATTATGCGCCAACAGCAATGTGAACCCACTTGACATGATATCCAACTTGACAGCCGATCAATTACATATGAACCGAAAAAAAAAACACCACAGAGCAATATTATTTACGCTTTTTTCACTTGCCAGACGCGTTTCCTCGAAATGTATATTTCATTTCGGCGATTCTCGTTTTATCGCTTTTTCCATCTGTTTAACCATAGTTTCAACCAAAAAATCTAAGTCATAGGATGACCTAAATACCCAATTGGTTTCGACGAGTGCATACAAAATAAATGAAAAAAAAAAAAACAAATACAACGACTAGCAAAGCTTTCATTCAACTTGTTTATTTGTAAGCCATAATCGGAATTCATTCAAAATGGTCCAGCTAATTGATTGAATTACTGTATTGAACTTTGATTTATTGATTCGATGTTAAGCACACTTATATCAACACTGATTTTAAATCAATGTCACAATCATAATGCAATTGCGATTCAATGGTTTCGAGTCCATGGGGAATGGGCTGGTGTTCGTATTCGTGTGCAAAATGAAGCGTATCATGTAGAAACTAGTAGCTAAAATTGTAAAATTCAAATGAAATTCATTTTCAATTTTCAATTTTCATAAATAATAATAATTATTTATTGTTCCTTTGCTTTTGTCACTGTCTTGTGTTGAATAATCAGCATCCGTTTCGGAAATTTTGTTCCACAATAAATACAAAAATTTAACGTTCAATTTGTTTGGTGGGTGGTAACGGCATCAAACAGTGAATGTCATAAAATCGTTCGGGTACATACTTTGTACTTGATGCTGTTTATTGACATTGTTTATATTATTTTCATTTTTTTTTTTTTGCGTGTCTTAAACGCCATTGTAGTTTGTGTGAGCTATATTTTTCAAGGTATAACGATGCAAATAAAAGACAGATAAAATAATAAATAATTGGTGAACACGTTTAACAAATTGTCGATAAATATTTTTCAAAGCGACAATCAGAAGTTGTTTGTTTTTGTGTTCGCATAATATTTTTGCTGTTATTTTTATTGAATTTCATGTGCCGCCGTTAAATCCAACGAAGACATAACAGATCACTGAATCACTGTCTTTCTTTTAATACAAATTCTCAAGTTTCTTTTGAATATATATGCACTGAGTGCTCAATACAGTCAGTACTCGACAATAATAGTAAATGAAAATGTTTCAAAACAAATAAAATGGAAAAATCGTTGCGTAAAATTTATTTTGACTGCAGATGATGGCACAGCTTAGATTTAAATAATGAACTTAAATAGTATGTGAAACAAAAACCAGACGACCGGTTCCTATTTTTTATTATTCTGTGACGGGATGCGATTCATTTTGGGTTATAAATCTAATTTTGGACAGTAATATTAATAAATATGTCGAAAATGAGGATAAGATCAGGGTGGAACAGAGCCGAATGGAGAGAATGTTTAGAATAATGTTGTGTAAAAAAAAAAACTGAAATGAAGCATTAATTTGAGCAACAAAAAAAAAACACAAAAAAGGATATTTTTATCGATGAAAATCGTTCGATGCGCCGAACGCCTCGTCAATTACATCATAAAAACATATAAACAGATGAAAATTGTACATTTGAAAGAATTCTAATTCGTTCATTCTTTTATTTCAATCAATTCAAGTTTCGGAATATTTTGGAACATATATTGTTTCCGAAAAATAAAATTAATGATTTCCCACTGAACGCAATTATCCTGTTCATTTCAATTCATGAAACAGTTCTCATCGCATCACTATTCACTTATTTGATGGTCATAGTGCCATGTGTTTTTTAATTGTCATTAATTTTGGCTTAAAATTAAAATAGAATTTATTCATTTGTGCATTGCGTGCTGCGTGTTGAGGGTTTGAATGATGAATTATTTTTAATCAATTCATAGAAAATTAGATAATGATGATCAATGATCATCGAGGTTAATTACTATCATTATTCGAACATTGTGTCATACTATAATTGAATGTCGAGTGAAAAAATTTGTAAAATTATTTATTTTCATTGGTCTGTCATCACTTTTCAGTTCTTCTTCACTAATGATTTTGAACGCAATTCATTTATTTTCAATGAGTTTCAATATTTTTTTCAATTATTATTATACATACATATATTATTGCATACACAACTCTAATGTATATCATAAAATTCAAAAATATTCGAAATGGCTGCTCCTAGGCCTCTCTTGACAAGTACACTGTTCGTACACTGCCTTACTGAAAAGAGATAGGTTGAGACAATGTACTACTCAAAAATTTTAGATCTCATCCCAGGGACAACATTTGCCGAAAACACCAATCCCCTATCACACAAACTGAAGGTTGCGTACAACAAAATATATTTCAAAGAAGGTACGTGTGAGGTATAGATTTTACTCTTTGAGTAAGGCATTGAGATGAATAATAAATAAATGATGTCTTCAAATGCAATTTTTTGAATTCATTTTGAACAAAATGAATTGAAAGGGAAAGTGTGGCACAGCATATAGTAGCACAAGCAATATGAAATATGAAATCGATTGTCATTCCCGGCTTCACTTTCTACATTGAGATAAAACTTTCAAATAGAAATCAATTCAATATTCCAATCAACTTTCGAAAGATTTCCATTATTATTATTAGTGTTCGATTGTTCAGTGTCCAGTGTCCACTGTTCCGTTGTTCAATGTTCAATGTTCAATAAAAATATGAAATTGTCCGAATCGAAATTATTTCCATTTCGATTTTGATAAATGAAATGTAAACGCTTTTCCACTAATACGAAATTAAATTTATCCTACGGATTTGATCGATGAGACTTCAATCTGTAACCGTGGACTAACAACAACAACAACGAGAACTCAAAACTTTGAAGCGATCCATTTTTACAATTTGAAATGTTGATTTTTTTTTTTATTGCGATTCGAATAAAAATGATGAAGGGATTGAAATCTGAAATTCACAGCCATCGAGCAAACGAAACGAACATCAAATGAATAAAAAAACTGAATCGACAATTTTACGAGTCTTCTGAATTCTGAATTCTGAATTGAATGAATCGAGAATGATTTTTTTTTTTCAAAAGGATTCGCTACCAAATCGAAATAAGGTGAAATAAAACTTTTCGTTTCGGCACATTCAACGTTCAACATAAAATTTATTGATAAATGTGGTATCAGAAATGGTTTGATTTATTGGTTTGTTTTCTTTGATTTAATCGCCGCATATTGATTTAAATGATCATGCATGTGGTTTTCCCTTTTGCTTTGATTTGTTTAAATTTGTGAGCTTTCGGACAAGCAATTGCTATCATTTTTTCCATTGAAATGCAAAAATTAGACACCAAAATCAATTCAGTTTTTTTTTTTGGTTCCCCAGTCGATGATGACATATGAAATATGAATGTTAACCGTCACATAAAACAAATAGAATATAAACAAATGCACCAAATTTATTCTCAATATCTTCATCTTGATCATATGTACGGACAAAAAATATGTGTGTATTGGAACAGTGCATATTGCCTATCGTAAATTGGAATTAACGTTTTATTCCGACTTTAAATCGACATTCGATTCGGATTACGCTTTGAAAATTAGAAATTATAAATATAAGGCAAATTTACCACACACATCAACACCCACAAATAACATACAATGAGATACAAATGACTCGAATCCGATGCTGAGATTATATTGACTAGCAGCAGCATGTCGAGTAGTCAGCATCAAGCATCAACTACGTAGTACTGAGCACATCATATATGATTTGTTTACAAATATTAGTACCATAAAATGAGCAAACAAATTTCCATTTCATGAAAATCATGAATATTCGGAAAAACGAAATGCGAAATGAAAGAAAAAAAAAGCAAAAAATTAAAACAAACCAAAGAGCACATTCGATTTTGTGGCATCGAGATTGTGTATGATTTGTCTCTTCAGTACAAACAAATTCAATGCCAATATCGAATTAAATCATTTTCTGAAATTCATTTCGTGAAAGCAATTCAATCAAATGGCTCATCCCATTAATATATAATCGATTACAAGCGATTCGATGAGTGCGCCATTTAATAAGCAATAAAATCAAATCAAATCAAATCAAATCAAAAAGAAAAAAAAAGAAAAAAAATTGAGTGGGAAGTGAAAATGAGAAAAAATAGCGATCATTTTTCTTGTTTATTCAAAACTGGGCGTACCGCATAACGCATAACGGAAAATGAGAGAATCGGAGGTCATTCCATTTGATCTAACAAAATGTGGTCATCAACTATTCGACTCTTCATTCAATTCATAAATATTAATAAAAAATAATAATTGAATGGTTTAACGATAAGTCAACTCATTGATTTCTGGCTTTATTTAATCAGGATGTTGTTCGACCTTAATCATTGATTTGTTTGCGACCTTTTCGGAGGGTATTAAATTTTCCTGCGAATAAAATCTCTAGTGATTAGCATTCGATCTGTAGCTTTGAATTTGAATTCAAATGTCAGTGAATCGTAGCTCATTTGTTTTCGGCCATTGGCTATCAATTTACATACATTTCAAAAATGGCAACAGTTAATCCAACTGTATATTTTGCTGTTTATCAAACGCCATAACATGTTCTTCGCACATTCCATATTGTATCAATCGTTTGTTGTTTATGTTAAAAAAAAAAAATAATAATCGAATGACGATGAGCAAATTATGGTCCATTTTTTGAGTCAATGAACTTCATCGTTTTTGAATCTGGAATGAAATCGAAAAACTCAAAACCAGATTAATATGGCATTCGATTGATGGTTGACAGTTAACGGTTGATGATTCATCGGACTGGCTGAATGTATTAATTTTGTAGAAATGAAACGTCGTTTATGAAACAGTTAGCCAAAGGGATTTTGTTAGACCATTGACCATTTCACAAATAATCAATTCAATTATTCATAATATAATCGAATGATAAAAGATTCAAGTCAATTCGAATTTCGAATTCAATATATTCAATGTTGAATGTTGGTGTATGCACCATACTATCAACTTAACGGTACCCCTCCTCTGCATGACTATGATATATCTTTGCAATGAGACTTTTAACTTGAGACGCAATTTTTCCCTGTAAATAACTGTCTCGCATACCGATGATTATTATCAACCGAATCACAAGAAAGTCAAAATTCTATTTGAACTTTGTCATTTAAACATGTATTTGTGTTTATGACGCCGTTGAATTGGTGATTGGTGGTGAAATGGTGTTGACGGATTTCTTCATTGTTCTCATCTCATTGAATGCAATCAAACATTTAATAAAAAAAATAATTTGAATTGAAATTTCATCATTGTTGAGATTTGTGCATCGATGATATTTTATGTCCTGCAAATAAATACATATATGTTATGTAGTTGAATTGTCTAATTTCTCTTGTTATGAGCCATAAAATTCGTTGGAATTGTTTACATTACACTGGCTACTCATTTATCACATTATTCGACATTCGATATAAAAGTTGTATTGGATAATGGATAGATTTGGTTTGGTCATTCCTTTTTTATGCAGCCCGAAGAATTCCCTCTTGTTTTCAAACACATACATACATAATACATAATACATCTTTTCAATGGCCATTCCAAATGATTCAAAGATTTTCTGCGCTTTATGTATGGAAAGAATATCAATATAACATTAATTCGCATCCATTTCAATCGAATACTTTTTTTTCTTCTTCTTCTGTTTTTTTTTTTTTTGGCTTAATAAAGGATGAAGGCGAAAACAAGAGCAAACAATAAAAAGAATAACTAATACATATAACTGGCGATAAAATGACCATAAAAAATAGTGTACACATACAAATAACAAACATTTCGAACATTTCCAATCAGAATTTACGATCGTTATTCAATGCTCAAATCAATGTGTATACCGATAACAACAAAAGAGGCACAGAAGAATAATAATGAAATAACATTTGATTGCATTTGATATGGTGTGCAAAAGTGGTAGCATTCTGTTATAAATCGAATGGGATTCCGACATATATTTACTAAAGACATATTTTTTCAACAATTATTTTTATTATGAGAGTTAAATGAGCATTTAGTCATTCATTGTTTAATGTTGCGTAGAATGCACATTGCACATTGCAAATTGCACATTGAATGCTACATTTGAGACAATGGATGAAAAAAAATAGTTCATGGAAAACTTTAACACCATCACCAAAATCGGTTCAATATTCATTTGGTGGTAAAATGAATAGAGATTCACATTACTAGTTCTATGTTTGCCGACAAACTAATACAAAATACAGCCATCATCATAATAGTGAATGATAAATAATGAACATTGAAATGGTAACAATATCATAGTCTATGTGAATCAATGTCTCTCTCTCTCTCTCTCACTCTCTGCCTCTCTCTCATGAATCCAATTATTTATATCATTCGAATAGAAAAGTGTTTAGCTTTCACAATCCACAATTCAATTGAATCAATTTCTATGTATGAAACCGTACTATTATGACAAATACCATAAATTCCATTGCATTGTTTGAATATGGTAAGGAAAATCCCCCTATAAAAATGAAGTGCAAAATTTCATCACTTGTATCGATGAAAAATATCTTGACTCGGTAGAGAAGTACAAATGACTTGGAGACCGTTTATCTTTTACTGAATCCATCAAATTAGGAAAATGACTTGAGCGCTAAACTTAAAGACGATATAAAACAAGCTAAAAATGGAATTATTGCCATTCATTCACAGTGTGAATTTCACACGTTCACATCGTCTTCGTTTCCGGGGAATATTTTGGCAGGATTGATTTTTTATTCAAGATTCCGAAATGCAACAATTTTTCAAATTGAAATTCATTTGCGCCGACTTCCTCCAAATTTTTCAGAGAACATTCAATGATTTTGAATGCGTTAGATTCAAAAGTAATTAAGACATTTGTGAGACTTGAGAAACTTTCTTCTTCATCACATATAACAAATACAACATATACATGGCGCGGGAAGAAAGGTTTGGGCGTGTACAGTGTACATGCATGAAATATAAATCTTTGTCGTGATAAGAACGTAAGTCTACCGGATAGAATGTATACATCTTTTCGATCATATTTTTCAACAATGAATCATTTCAATATTCAACTGATTCAGAATATCAGCTCAAAATTTTGATTATTTCAAAGTTGATTTTGTTGAGAAAACTTTCCTTAATAACAGGACATTTGAGCTTGATATGGATTCTAAACAAACAAACAAAAAAAAAGTAATTTTTTTTTTATTTTATCTTTTTTCGAAGTTATCAAAGTTGTTCATAGCCCAGCCAGCGATTGATTTAATGACTATGTGTTTACAGTCAAGTGTATATGGAGTTTGGATTCCAAAATACAGCTTGAACAAAACATTCGCCCAAAAATATACTTTCGCACAATTGGAATGCCGAACATTCTATTGAATTGTTATGTTAAATGAGGTTTTGACTCATTCCCCATTTGGAATTGTTTTTTTCTCTCTCATTTTCTCAATATTCTTTTTAAATCATCTTCAACTTGGTGTGGCTAAACGCACCTATGACACAAAACACTACATGCAGCTTACAACATTATATGTGCCATGAATTTATGATTGTTACACATAATCCAATTATAATTTTACCATTTCCATTTTCTTCTTCTTATTATTATTTTTTTTTTTTTTTTTTTTGTAGGTGTTTTTCCTTCCTCCCGTATTTTCTTAGCATTCTACGAATAAGAAGAGCTTATGGTTTAATATAATATTTTATATTCACATATGAGCTATGAGCGCAAATCATATGTCTTAATGGATCCATGAATTATTCGCATGATATAGAATTAGACCGATATGTTTGTTCTCAAGGAATCAATCGATTGCGTGACATTTCGAATTGAAATTGACATTGGAAAGTGACACGTTGAATGCTGTATATATTATTTATCTCTTGTTCAATTTCAATGTTCAATTTCAATGTTCACAATATAAATACAATAATAATAATAATGCAAGTTTTCCATAGAACGTAAATGTTTCGATGTAATAGATTCGTTCATTGATCCACAATTCATTCGTTCAGTTGGAAAAATTATTGGTTTAGTCTGGATATTCGTGTACAGTAACCATTGTTGCAGATGCAGTTACCGAATATGAAAAATAAATTATGATAATGGTGGTATCCGACACTGTTTAACATTTAAGACCACACATTTTCAATCAAAAAATAAACCATTCATCGGTGCTTGGTAGAGACCAAATTAACGATTTGTTGCAGAGACGCCAAATGACTGACCAACATTAACTGGATACAAATTGAAAATGTGTGTTCGTAAATATTCCAGCAAAATATTCCAGGCGAAACAAACAAAAACCACAAATACACACAAAATGGTCACATTTTTAAAGCCATATCCAATGGATGTTGCTATCAGCAATAGAAGGCAAATGGCAGGCTCATTAGTGTTTTAGATTAACACTTTGTATTCTGTTGAAAATATTGAAAATATAATTTTTCTTAGAAAATTGACAATGAACATTAGTGTGGGCTGTTCGTAAACTGGATATACTTGAAATTTTCAGAAAATCCATTACATTTTCAGTGTTTCGATCTCTTTGTTTTGGTTTTGCAGTTTTTAGTCTCTGTATCCTTTTTCCATGTCCTGTCATCTTCATATTTTCGGCACTCAACTGATATTGTTGACATTGTGCAAACGTTGTGAAAAAAAATTATTTTATGGAGACTTGCAAAATGAAAAGTGCACACCGCACACTGCACACATTTTACACTATGGCATGCATATATAATTGTTTTTGATTACAGAACAATATTAGTTTAGTTGAAATTAATGAGCATTGTAGTTGGTTAGCCATAAATGTTATCATCGGCACACATTTCCATCAATTTTCATTAGCAAAACTAAAAAATAATAATGCTCAACGATGACAGCAACCAGTGAACAGTGAACAGTGAACAGTGAACAGTGAACAGTGAACAGTGAACATCGAACATAAATTGGTTTGATCATCATTATTTTGGAGTTTGGACTATGGCATTTTAATAATTCGGCGGTTCGTCTGTTTTATGCATACAAAGCATGACTTCATGATGATTGCACTATAATGGAATAATTTTTGTAAATGATTTTATTATTGTTATGACCAATAAACCCAATATGGAAATATTTTCGATGTGCATTGCATGAAATAAAAAGCAACGGTTGACCGTCGCCAAATCGATTATTTGTAACATTTTGTGTAATTTGTTAAATATTTACGTGTTACGGGCCATTGACCGGCATTCAAGTTAAAAAAAATTTGTTTGTTTTTTTAATCCCAATTTGTTCAGAGCATTATCAATATTCGGCGAGAAATAATTCCAAAATTGATGCAATTATGCTCATTTGTGGCTTAAGAATTGATAAATTATTCAACAACCATTCAAATTGCTCTTCAATCATTTAAATCGATAATTTTTGAATCATTTGGATTCCTCTTAATTGATAACGAAACCCGTATCCCGTTCCAAACCTTTTCAATAATTTTTTCTTTTCGCTCGGTCGTTCAACGGTTCGGTCAACACACATTGAAAGATGAAAACCCAAAGCAAAAGGATCCTCTTCACAAAAAGTTATTCACTCAAGACTCAACATCAATATAATTGGATTTACAATTCGATAGATGATAATCAAGTTGTAGATTAATTAGCAAATATAAAAACTTATGAAAATAACCATGAAATGCTTGTATTCGTGTATGTATCGGACAATGGACAGCGAACAATGTTATAATACGTTCAGTCAATGCTCCCGAAGCCATTTCCAAATAATAATAATAATAATAATAATAATAATAATGATAATAATAAATTGACAAAAATAAAAATGATAAAAAGAAAAAAGTTTTCGTTTTGTTATGAAGACAATCTATTGTTCTGTTGTTTGTATTAGTTTAAAGAATTTGACAAAACATTTCACCAATGAAGGGCACTTTATAATAAAATGAATTCCAATAATATCCATTTATTCGGACTTTGGACAACGAATCTCCATTTAAACTTGACTGAAATACATCTAATATACAGTCAATTTCAAACAGAACTTAATCAATTATAGTGAAACGATTTTGTTTTTGTTTTTTGTTTTTTTTTTTTTTCAGGATATAAACACGTTTTGACTATTTCAATATTCAATGCATTGCGATATCACAATGCTGTCGAATATAACAGCATACAACACTTGAACATTTTCAATCAACAAAAACAAGAAAACTAATTCACACTTGACAATGATCGAATTGATGAGAAAAAGCTTCGGATGAAGGATATATTCTTTTGTATAAAATATACATGCAAAACGTATTTGTAATATTTGCTGTATCATCCAACTTTTCTATTTCGTTATCAGTTATCATATAATTATTGCTATATATTATTGTTTTGTATATGCATGACCCCATGACCTTCGCTAAATATATCGAATATCCTGAAGTTCATTTGTTTATGCTGATTTTCAAACCGTCGATTAATGATCAGCCAATTCAATGAAAGCTTTCGAAATTCGATATTCTCTTTTCATTTCACATGTTATCTGGATTGTACAACGATTATTTATTGTTTGACACAATAAAACACTTAATCAATGTTTTTCGTGGACCTAATCAATATACTGTGCAATCGATGGATCCATCATATGCTGGATAATAATTAAGTGCATCAATGTGCGGCACTAATTATTATTGGTTGTTTTTTTCAGCAAAATTTGATTGGATATATGCTGTTTACCATAAACACAAAACATTCGTATGGTTTCCATTCAATTTTCCGTAATACTTAATTCAAGATGTTGTCTTATACGAATGAAATCCATCACCAACAAATCATTTCAAATGGAAAACATCTCCGAATGTTAATGTAAAAAATCGAAATTGTTATTGTTCATTAACATGATTATAATTTTATAATTCATAAATTTGAAGCATATCGAATGTTCATTTGGGCCAGCATTTGAATCATGCGTTGAAAGATATGTATATTTGCAATAAAACATGTAATCTCTTTACAGCTTGAGCTTGAACTCAACCAAAATTGATGGGGCAATTGATTTTTTCGGTTTTTTTTTTTCAAAAGTTTTTTTCTTAATTTTGACAACAGCCACAACCGATTGAAGACGAAGAGAACTTCGAAAAATCGTGTTTTTTTTCTCGATTGAATAGCCAAGTTGCCATTCAACTGAAATTTTCGTGAATACATATCAATGCCATGTTAGATTTTGGCACTGCATAACCTTTTCAACGTTTACATATGTAATCCAAGTGCCAGAAACGTTCCATCATTGACTCGATTGATTGATAACATCGGAAGATCGATCTAAAATGCATCTAATTTTCATTTGATTATTGCGATTTTTCTTTGTCATAAAAGCTTTGCTCTGAGAAATTCGATCAGAGGTCATGGAGTTTATTGTGAACACGGTAAACTGTGTGGATATTAAGCAAATAGGAATTATGATGCGAAATTCTGAAAATGGGCATCAGAAAAACTGTGTGTGTGTGTGTGTTTTTTTTATTTGTCGAAAATTTTATATGCTTCTTTGGATTTGGAATGATTCCATTATTGAATCGATTGATATTCATTCAACTTTATTGACATTGCTGTATGCGTTTGACTTTTGTTTTCGACTTTCTACATTGACACGACAATGGTGTGAATGCATATTCCTTTGTTCAATCATTAAATATTTTAATTTGTCAATTGACTTATTATAATTTGATGAATTGTCTCGTGTTTTCTTATGCATAAGCCTGAACTAATTTACCCGTCCATTTCTTGTCTTCTGTTCCAGTGCAAAGCATAAATTGTAAATGCTTAATTAGCATTCGTTTCCTTTGTCAGATGTGCCCAAAGCAGATATCGACCGATATTTTGTTACGATAATTGAAAATCGATGCATTATTTGATCGACATTTGTGCATAAAGCGGCTTTTCATTAAATTAATTTAATATTATAATTTATGATGTTTCCATTAAAGACCATTCATATATTCATGAGTGCATTCATTCGACTTTTTTTTTTTTTTT
>GL501541.1:553412-565650 GCA_000149185.1 Mayetiola destructor
GAGAGAGAGAGAGAGAGAGAGAGAGAGAAAAAGAAGGAAAAACCGTTTTCCTTTTTCCAAATCATTTTCATTTCGAAATGCAATCTGAAATTGGATGAAACTGACCCGAAATGAGACAGAAGAAATGAAGATATTGCACAAAAAACAGGCGCACTTGTGTATGTGTGTGTGTGTGTGAACAGTGAACATTTATGCAACATATTTAATGTCAAACCATTTTATATTGTATGGCCGATATTCGGACATTACATTATATCGTATGCATGAATCATGAAATATCTTGCGATAAAATAATAATATTTATTTAGAAAAAAAAAAAAAAAAAATATCGTGAATACTAACCATTTGATCACCGATTCGATGTATATATATTCGATGCATATAAAATGTATGAATAGCACGTTCTCTACGTGATCAACTCATCGACTTTCCTTTATTTGAAAATAGAAAAAGAAAAAAAATATGTGAATTATATTATATTTGATTGAAATTTTATTGGAATTTGGATTGAGTGCGTTGATTCCGTGACCAGGGGCAAGGATCGAATACAAAATGATCGATCAAAGCAATTGTTTTTGATATATATAATATACTACTACTACTATGTATACATATATACTATGTAGTATGATAGCATTGTGTCGAACAAAGTG
Source organism: Mayetiola destructor (assembly GCA_000149185.1). NCBI lineage: Eukaryota > Metazoa > Arthropoda > Insecta > Diptera > Cecidomyiidae > Mayetiola > Mayetiola destructor. Next base: position 554,066 of record GL501541.1, read on the forward strand.
AGTTTTCCCCTCGTTTTGAGGGAATCTATTTACAATTTATTTTACAATGATATTTTGTTTTTATGGAATTCGATTTTATCGAATCCGTGTATTTTACGTATTTTTATTGCACACACCGAACGACATGTATGTAACTAACCTTATTTGTTTATTCAGTACTTTCCGAATATAGTCTTTTGGCTACTCAACATTCCATGTCTGTTCACTGACCACTGCACAGTATCTATAGTTTATTATAATAATAATTTGAATTGAATCGAATCGTCAACGCAACGCACATATGTATATTCACTATACGCGAACGCACTCCAAAGATCCAATAAACAATTAACTACAATGGATATGCCAACAAACTCGAGTTTTGTGTGTGTTTCATTTTGTGTTCAAAAAAGGAATTTAATTAGCTGTTCATTTGATTGCAATGAACCATCAATATAATATAACAAGTATAATGAATTGATGTATCGTTCCGGGATCATGAAAGCTTTGCTTATTATTGTTAATATTATTATTATTATTATTATTATTATTTAACGATCGGAATCTCTTGTATCAACTGATCAACCGTTTGATATGAAGCATTAAACGTCGAAAGGAATCTCGGAGAATGTTCGGCGATATCGAAATTTATTGAACAACAGAAGAAAAAAAAATAGATACATATAAACAGGTAAAATAGAAACAAGAAATTAAATTCAAACAAAATGATTTTCAATTAAATGCGATGCCAGAAGGAAGGAATATAAGTGCAATCGCAATCGAACCAAAAATCGTCATTACTTGTTTATTTGTTGGCATTATTCAAATAAAATTTATCGGCATTTGATTGAAAATGAAGTGAAACGAAAACTGCTGTGCGTAGTAATATGTTTTCGTTGTTAATCAATGCAATTGATATATGCCGATTTTTAAATTGCGCATTTATCGCGTTTGCGGTATGCATATTGGAAAATAGTTTTAGAATATATGGATGCCATGGCGCAAATTAGTTTCAATGAGATCGTTCGATATTTCTCTCATCGACAGACTGTCGGTTTTTCTTATTAATTCGCATCTTGTTTTTTTTTTTTTTTTTTTGCTGAATGCATTTTTGGCAGTCACGCAGTGCCACCACCAATGAGAACTCATACATCTTCCATGTGAACCAATTCAGACGTAATGATTGTATACATTTCAAGCATGGTAAATGGACAGTAGACAATCCGAGTGGACGACTCAATAAAATTACCATCATATTTTGTTCGTTCATTGGTTCATCAACATTTTTATCGGAACATTTTTATTTGTAGCGATGGCACTTTTTTTTATGTTTTTTTTCTTTCTATTTTTCGTTTTCACTTCATTTTCATTTGCTCTTCACTTTTGATATTGCTATTTCCATTTTCCTATTGACACGACAATATTTTTCAATGAAATATGTGTGTAATCATTCATTTATATTGGTTGGCGGTTTAAACAGTTGTGATATGTGCGTTTTAACTTATGTGAATGCAATATGTGGCCGAATGATAGGTTTTGAAAAAAAAAAAAAACTAATTATCATCCGTTCAAATGCAATATACAAGTTGAAAGAGAAAAAAGTGATGAAGTGCAAAGATGACGATGAATAATAAGAAGAAGAAGGAGTTAAAAAATACATCACGATGCGAAAAACGCAACAAAGTTGACTGCTAAAACAAGTCAAATAATCATATAACCAATTAGAAGCGCACGTATGCGATGGCTTATGTGGCCCGATAAAGCCACGATATAATCGCAAAAAGAAAGACGAAAATGAAATTCGAAAAAAAAAAAAATAAAACAAAACAGAAACAAAAAGAAAATTTTATCCACATATCGAATATTGAAAACACCCAATGGAGAGGCATCATGAGGCATGAACAAAAGAGGCATTGCTATCAAAACAGAGTTGTTATATTTTTTTTTATGTCGTTGACCACGTAACAAGAATTCAATTCACTTTAGCGCATATTACATTCCAAACTAAAGTATTAAAGTATTTTATCGCATTTTATTTGCCGCTTTTGTTCGATTTCATGGAAGAAAGAAAAGAAATAAAGTAGTATGAAATAGAAGAAAGAAAGAAAGAAAACAACAACAACAACAACAAATATCGACACGTTAACGTGATACCAAACTTTGGTATCATTGATTGAACATAAACACTAAAATTGGTCGATATATATATATATATATATTCGATTCGCTAATCGTGCCCACATTTCTTATGTTTTATGTCTGTTTTTCGAATTTTTCTTTTCATTTCTTGTCTTCTCTATGTTTCTTTTGATGCCATCGATGTTGGTAAATTCTCAGCCAACGCAAATTTGTATTCGGATCAATTTGAACGTTTTCGGGCTTTAAATACTGAACGTAACAAATACTTTAAATGGATTTGATGAGAAATTTAAAGTGTAACATGAAAACCGTTAGAATGTTATGCGTTTGCATAAATTATATATTTGAAAAGGAAACGAAAATAATAAATTGCTTAAATATTTGAATAATTTTCTCTTCGGTAGATGAGATTGTTTCAAACAAAAATGGGAATGTATTTTTTTGTTTATGTTTTGTCGCCAAAACTGTAGCGGTCCTTTGATTGTCAAAAAGACAATCAAAGACACTGGCTCATGTTTTGACAACATCAAAATCGAATTGAGCACATTTTCCGATCGGTGATTGTATGGAATATTGTGGAATCAACTACAACCAGTTTTGGACCGCAATGGAATGCAAACAAAACAAAACAAAACAAAACAAAAACAAAAAACCAACGAAGAAATAGAAAATTACTTAAAAAATTAGATACTAAAGAAAAAAAATGGTTTAGTCCCACCCATAGATCATTTGACCATAATTCTTTCTGTGCAGTCAATAACCACTGGATTTGTTTCTTTCGTGTATTATTGCCGTTTTTATGTTGGTTTTTGTTTTGTTTTAGCTTTGGCCCTTTTTTCTGCGTCCATGCAAAAACTTGATTTGGAAATAGTGAATTGTGACGGTCTAAAAAATATGCATATATTTAGATTGCATTGAAGCAAACGGAATTGCCGATTTGAAATATTTTTTTTGTTTTGTTTTTACCGGCTCTCCGATTTGCGATCGTTTAGTACAGTATACGAATGTATTTAGATTTTGATGTAATATTAACGTATTCAGTGTTGTACTATATCATTGAACCATTGCATTGAATGCCTCTATGCTAAATCTCACAAACCTTATTCATTGTGTTTTCCGCATTCCGGAAACATTCCATCCATTTGACTACTAGTATTTTATTATTGATGAGACGCAATGGCACATTAATTCTCTCTTTTCGTTTAATCATTATAAAATTGCTGTGTGACCAAAGAGAAGAAAAAAAAAACTTGCTGAAAGTGCTAAAAGTGCTTAAGAGCCAAATATTACAATATAACAACAATCAATAAAAAGAGAAAATAATGGAACAAATTTCGTTGGTGATTAAAAGTTTTTTTTTTTTTTCTCCAATCATTCAACATAGCTGGCGTTCTCTTGACGCATGACCATAAAAGAGAATTTAAATTGTGAGTGGACCGAGCATTGAGCATATAACCAATTTACCGAGTCTGAAATCACACAAAAAATAAAACGAATGAATTATCAATCATCATTGATGATTTGATGACACATTGAATGCATGATCAGGAAGAAGGAAGTGTTTTTACAATTATATTCAAGATTCAACACTTGGCCAAAGATAAAAACATCTAATAAAACTTGTCGAGGATATTAGCCACATTATTAATTATTGAGGATTTTTCAACCAATTAAATGCAGACAAATTTCCGAAAAAGATGATAATAAAAAAAAAAAATGTTAAATGACAATATCAGACATTTTTATTTGAACGCTGATGCGATCAAAATCAAAATCTTGATTATTCTCATTAAATAAAAGCATTGGTACATTGGTATGTATTTGATTTCCGTGAAATTAAATGAAATGCGTAAAATAAAATAAAATGCGTAAAATAGTAGCAATAATGGTGAACGACAAACAGTCAAACGATCGACGATTGTTGGTCGTTGATCGTCGGTCGAGTATGATATATTTGACATTTCAAAAATGCAACAGCACGTTCATTTGAAACGGTTTTTCTTATTATTTATTTTATTTTTTTTTTTTATTTTTTTTTCTTCAAATCAAATGCTCAACAAATAAACAATATATTCAAGCTGTGCCGTGATGTTGTTATTATTTGTGTAGTTTTGCATACACTAAAATCTAAACTAAAACCTCGAAATACCAACTCATATGGTACTTAGCTTATTGGATACTGGTTGCCATTGGAATGTTCAAATGACAAAAATAAAGATAAACACAATAATTTCCTCGGCGATGATCTCAATTGAATGAAGATCACCTTCGATTTCCATTGTTCAATGTTAATATCCTTGACAATCGACCATCATTTGTCTTTAGTTCATTTCGCGAGCAATTCGCGATATGTAGTTTCTGTTTGAGTTTTTCTTTTTATTTACATTTCATTTTTTCTTTAATTTTTGTATTTATAAATTGATGTTCAACGTATCCGTATCGCAGGTGCCATCTCCGATTCAATAAAAACGATTAATATTCAATAGATGAGTTAAATGCAATATCAAGCCATTCATTGAAATGATTAGAAATGCATCGTTTGGAAATAAAACTATTGATTTGTTTACAAGCTATGATCCGCAATGTAATTTCTCTCCATCTTATCGTCCGTCCATAAACACACACACACACACACACACACACACACACACACACACACACGCACATCATATAAATATAAATTAAGAAAAATTGATTGTAATTGGCTGGGCAATCGGTAATCTTGTTTAATATTTAGTTGGTTTTTTTTCTTTTCGTCTTTTCATGGTGTTCATTGTGGGACTTTATTATTTCCCATTGCGTTGTAATTCTGTTCACCGTTACAATGTGATCGTATAATCGTCATCGACACCGTCTATACGTTGTGTGACAAATGTCGTGTTACCACTAACAACACACACACACACACACACACACACACACACACACACACGCACATCATATAAATATAAATTAAGAAAAATTGATTGTAATTGGCTGGGCAATCGGTAATCTTGTTTAATATTTAGTTGGTTTTTTTTCTTTTCGTCTTTTCATGGTGTTCATTGTGGGACTTTATTATTTCCCATTGCGTTGTAATTCTGTTCACCGTTACAATGTGATCGTATAATCGTCATCGACACCGTCTATACGTTGTGTGACAAATGTCGTGTTACAACATTATGCATGCTCATTTCTCACTGTTCACCGTTCACCGATCCCTGGCCCCATAAGAGCACAAAAGAGCGTCGTGTTAGTGTGCTATGCTTATTTTTTTTTTTTTGTTTTCTTCGTTCCGTTTCAGCGGCACACGCTCATTCATTTCAGATATACACCAAACCATACGGTGGTAATTTGAAATAAATAGTTTTCTTTTATTTTTTATTTTCTTCTTCTGATTTTGCATGGTTCTCCAATTAATCTTCATTCAAATGGTGATGGATAGCATTGATCATTGATTATTATTAACTATGATATTCGTTTTGTGCACATTGTTCGTTATTAAATATAGTTTATTAATTTTCATTTGCAACTGCACAATTTTGTACATGGCAACAAAATACACACACAACATATAGCTAAGCACACATTCGATTAAATATCCGTTTTAGTCCACTTAGCCAATGATGCGTTAATTTGCAATGCATTCGAATTTTATGCATGGCGCTGGTGTTGTCCATGTTTTGATCAATTTCGCATGAAAATGTTTAGCACAAATGAAATTCGATTTCTTTTGCGTAAAAAATTCAAAAGTTAATCGCACATACAGTGAACATTCATTTGCCGTTACATCGACTCGTCGGCTTTATTGCATATACATGATCCGTACCAGCTTTGCCAAAAACATTTCAATCATTCATCCATTCATCGATGTGTACAATGTACATACATTTATATACATGTTTTACAATGGAAAATCAATTCAATTTAATGATGATAATCATGTTTGCGTACGAAATACATGTATAAATAAATAAATAAATAAATAAATAAATATACACATCAAACGACTAAAAGACTAGTGAAATGAGTGAAAATTGAGAAATGAAAATTGAACCATCATCCGTGTGTACACCGAATCAAATGCAACAACATATAATTTTGTAGTTTTCTTTTGAATATTTTCAATGATATTGATTAATAAATATCAATTGATGGACACAAATGTGTAAACTGTACAAATCAAAGCCAATAATAATGATGATGGTGAAAAATGGTTGTTTTCAAGCTTTAGGGCTTTCATTTCTTGTTGCTGTTATTATTATTATTATTGTTGTTGTTGTTGTTGTTGTTGTTGTTGTTTTTTCTTCTTCATTTCATTGACCATATCATTATTCCATTCTATTTGATGGTGTGTCATTTCCATCCGTTTGTCAATCTTTGAAATCATCCGTTTGGTACGGCAAATGCAATTTTGTCATTTGATATTGTTTTCTAGTTTGAAATTGAAGTATCGCCTGCCTTTTTGCACATTGCACATTGCATTTGGCTGACTTTCGGAACTGTATTGCAACTCATATTAGAATCCATCTATTGTTTAAAAATTGACCAATTCCAATGATAAATGAATAAATCGAAGAAAAAACGATTTGTTTGTCATTTGCCTAATATTCATTGCCCATTGATGAATATAATCTAAGAAAAAAAAAGAAGTCGATACACGTCACTTTTAATACACTTATTTTATTATCAAATAATATCGAAATAAATTGCATTTATAAAATATCAACGGTCACGGGGGTTTAATAACAACATTAGCTGTTTATTCATTCGGAAAACGATACAATTAAAACTCTGGTTTTTTTTTTCTTTTTAATTTTATTGTCAGTAAAGCGATAAATGAAATGAAAAAAGGCATAAAATACCACACAGTTGCGAACGGTGCATGCGATAAGGAAAAAAGTCACAACGAAAAAAATAAATTGTAATCAATAATGAGAACCATAGCCGGCATCGGTTTCGGAATCGACTGACAGAAAGCAAAAGAAAAAAAAAATTGCAACAAAAAAAAAAAGAAAAACAAAAAACAAAAACAAAAATGCCCAAGACTATGAAGTCTGAAGATAGAAATATCAGGCGCATTTATATTATCGGATACTGTTCAGAGTTTAGTGTTTATACACAGAGATCAGCATTTAGAAACGATGTAAAATTAATTAGAGTCTCTTTTTACTCTTTATAATAATAATGAATGCAATTTTTCTTCACTTCGTTTTAATTATAGGTTCGGTTGTTAAGCTATTATATTAAAGGCCTATCGTTGTGTTAGCTCTGTATGTGTATGCGTTAATTATTTTCATTTATGCAGACGACATTTTTTTTTAACACAATCCTATAATTATTCGAATATCCTTCGGACCCAAACTGCTTTCAATCCTAATCGAATTAAATACAATCACAATTCTCCCAAAATTCATTGGTTGCGATTCATTTTATCGCAAATATTTATAATAAGGAAATTCAATATTTCATTCAAAATTAATTTGATCGATGAGAAAAAAAATCTACTCATAGGTCGAAAATTGTTTTGTCGAAAGGAATCTATGGAAATTTATTTTTTTCAATGAACATTTACTAAGACGGTCAAAAAATTAACTTAAACAACAATAAAATGTTTATTTGAAGTATATAGAGACAAAGAGTGTGACTCTGGTCTCGCAGTTCTTTTCGTTATTTTTGCTGTTACTGTGTTGCTCTTTATTCTAGAATGAAACTTTTGCAAAGCCCCCCAGCATATCAATTTTAATTAAATTTTTTCATATGTAGATATTTATTTTTGACGTGGTCGTTACCATTAGTAATAGTCTATTACGTTTAATGGAGAAAAAGTGTCGCCAAAGCGAAAAAAAAAAAACATTGTGACCTGGAGCTATTTTGTAACTGAATTTTTTTTTTTGTTACCCGTTTTTCGTTCTCCCCATCTCTTTCAATTGCTGCAACTTTTTGAAATAGCATTGAACATTCCTATTAGAAATATAATAATCCGATCGGAAGATGAATGCAACGCCTCCATTCACTTTGTCCGGATATTGGACGACAATGAATGTGAAATTTACTCAATGTACATATATTAGCAACTAAATACTATAAATTATGACTTAAATTTACCAAAACATCAAGTTCATTTTTTGTGTGTTAGAACATGTAATAGCTCAGAGATCAGAGAAAAAGATCGTTATCAGTATGAGCATTTATGAACACACCGTCCAACCGAATGAACTTTTTTATATTTTGTGCACTCTTTAAGTTTGTTTTACGAACAAAATAACATTTGATATAGTTTTCTATATAAGTTTTTTTTAGCCAAATGTTGATATCAAGATTTCGGAACGTCAAGCCAGTCGAACGAATTGTTTTTTTTTTTGTTGTTGTTACCAATTCACATCAGTTAACTGAAAATGAACATTTTATTATTTTTATTGACACAAATAGAAAAAATAGGCCTAGAAACGGAGCCATTCATGGCACAAAAAAGTCCAAATGGTTTTTTTTTTGCTTCCGATTCTTCTAGTAAAATACAAAAAAAAAAATAATATATTAATAATAACACCTCATAATAATAATCATAAGCGCTCAAACAACATTCTCACCGTCAATCAGAAAAGTTTTTGTGTGTACTCTTATTCGGTACATTGGTACAGTGTTCAACATTTTTATCTTGATTTTTGGCCTTAACTAAAGAAAAAAAAAAACATTTAAATTTTGAATTAATTTGATCGGCTCACCAATCACCGGTCAAATGAATAAAACTAACGGATATTGCATATATTGATGATGATTAAATTTACTCAATTAGCCGCAAAGCATTTGTAATTTTGTCACTGACTTTTGTTTGATTTCACAAATTCGATGTGAGCGTCTAATAATCTGTATTTAGTGGTAAGTAGGTATGTAATACCTATTGCAATTTCATAACAAAGTGGCCAGTTTTGTGTATTTGTAATGCCAAACAACCAAACAGCCACAATTTAAATGGAACACGGACAAAATTATGTTTTGATGTTACCATTCAAAACCATTAACCAGTCGATATTTGATGTTTTTCGATTGGAAAATTGAGCCAAATAAGCGGAAATTACTGAAATTATCCAAAGAATTTCGCTTGACAACTCCATAGATGGGGATGTTTTGTTTCGAATGATGTACGATTTCATGGAAATATTTTGTGAAATGTTTTTTCCTTTTTATTTATTTCGGTTTTGTTTCATTTTTAAACGAAAAACGAATGATCACAAAGTAAAAGCATCTTTTTATTTGTAAATCAAATTGAACAACATTTTCCAAATACATACAATTATAATTTACAAATTACGTAGCCGCTCAAGTTTTTCTCCGGTATATTTGTTCCATTATTAATTTTTTTTTTTTCTATCTTTTTATCAAGCAGCGCATTATGGTGGTTTGGTTATTGGTACTACACGCTGAGAAAATATTATTATTCGGCGTTTTAATCCATCCATACAAAAGAATCCAAAACGATGAACAATTGCGATTTGAATGCGCTTCACCAACTTTTTTTTTTTTTTGTCATCTTTGTCTCTCCCTCTCACTTCGTTTTCGTAAACATTCAGAAATGATGTTTGTTGTGTTTTCAATGCGAAGCCCTACATTTCAAATTCTTTCATTCAGCTTATTTTATGTGGATTTGCATCAGATTTTGATGGAAATTTTTCGATATTTTCATTCGTTTTCTTATTCGAATTGCATTTATTTGTTTCCCGTGTTTTTTTTTTTTTGTTTTCAATTTCTGATTATACAGTTTGATTTGCATGAATGAACAAATCGATCAAAGAAATATATTGAATCGTTAAACATACAATTTCAATAGCGGGTGTAAATACACATTCGAATATTTCAATAATGCTCACATTTCTTTCAATATTTTATTTTTATTGTTTTTTCTTAGTTGAATGTCTACTGTTAATCATGGCCTATGTTTCACTCAGTTAATCCGTCAACCCAATGATGCACACACACCGACCAAAAATCAAAAAGCAAAACTAAAAAACAAACAAAAAAGAAACTTTAGCTAAATGGGGGAAAAATACACGACTACAAAAAAACACCATCAAATTTTCACAGTGCTGTTTGCTCAGTTTGATGTGGTTTCATCTAATTGTAATAGTTGTGTCGTAAATGAAAATACAACAACAGCAGCACAATTCAAAAAAATTCTATCACCATACGTCATATGCTAGTACACAGTACACATACTATATTTGATTATGAATCCGATTTTGGATTTTGTTTCATATCTTTTCTTGATCATGTCTGTCTTGCATTCAATTTGTTTTATCTTCCTCATCTTCTTGTTCATTTTATCTCCCGCATATAACAATATTGAATTCAATTCAACATTTGCTCTCGCGTGTCTTTGGCTATGCCTTTTTTCTTCGATTTCTTTTGATGCAATGAAGTAATTGTTTGAATTCATAGAAAACAAAAAACTAATTCCGTATGCGCTGTGAACTAAGAAATTATATTGCAAATTGCAATATTATGCATAATATAAATTCTCATAAACGAACGCAATGCCGAAATGAGAAGAACAATGAGCCCATGAATGCCCGAAGAAGAATATATGTACTTTTTCAGATGAAACTGAAATCGGTCCAAATTTACACAATAGACTAGATTCACAATAGGAACAAAAGAGAGCAAACGAACATCATCCATTGGCAAATGTTTTGTAACGATTTAAGCGGCGCGCGCGCGCGCGTCAATAGTCATTTGCATCTGAACAATTGAATCGGATCATTTTCTGGTTATGGTTTTTTTTCATCATCATCATCATCATCATCATCTGAGCAAACTTGTTTGCGATCGATGTGAATCTTCTTTTTCTTTTAGCTCAATGAAAAATGAAAGATGTAAATAAACAAAAAAAAACTACATCATTTGGATTAGTTCATGGAGCATCGTGTTTTTCTATTGTTACAATTCATTGAGACTGTGCGCATCGAACGAGGAAAAACAACATAAACGAAGATGTAATGATCAAATTTTGTAAATTGAAATTTTTCTCGATTCGTCTATAATTTGTCTTGTAAATTGTATCCTGTTTAGCTACTATTTTTTACCACTCAAAGTGGTTGGTCATTGATGAAGGATAAAGTAAAATCATCATTTGGAAAATAACTAAAAATGCAAATATGCATGAGATATAACAATATCACTAAATAATAATCGTCAAACATGACGATTGTTTTGTAACACGGGCGGCTACTCTATTCGCAAGTAAAATAATAATTCAAGAAAAAAAAACGCGGCTCAAACTGTTCAAAATAACATCCACTCGTAATCTGCTCTTTTATATTTTATTAATAGCACTTGTTATTTCTCTTGCATTGTTTGGCTCGTGAAAAGTATTAGCAATCAAGAGAGCAACATTGGATTTGAGAAAGTGATGACGAAATGAAGAGTGAGAGAGAGAGAGAGAGAGAGAGAGAGAGAGAGAGAGAGAGAAGAGAGAGACTAGAACTCCCTAC
>GL501541.1:565700-582914 GCA_000149185.1 Mayetiola destructor
GAGAGAGAGAGAGAAAGAGAGAGACTTGAATCCCTCAACTCTCAATGATCCACAACGAAGATGATTTTCATCTATTTACATGGAGAAATAATAACAAATTAAATCTTTTGTTTGGTTGGAAACGCACGAGCATGTAGTAAATTTGTGATATGAAATTTATTGCATACGGTAGCTGGTACAACCGTACAAGAACATATTAATATTTAACAAAAAGAAAAAAATATTTCTTTTTTATTTTGAATTTATTTCGATTAAAAATTTGATACATGTAAATTTGATATACGTAAAATTTGATACACGTAAGATTATTTATATCGCTGATATAAATAATTATGTCGATTGAGAAAATGATGTTTATACGCTTGCGATAAACATGCAGAATTCAGATGATTCTATCATCCATTCTCATACAGTGACGAGAAGGAATCGATGCTTAATGCTCACACTAGTGCACATTTAAAACTAATACCAAAAGATCTCAAACCAAAAAACGTTTTACAGAAAAACAAAACAATTGCCTATAAAAATATTTGCTCAATCATAAAACCGAATAAATTGGACTGAAAAAGCTCCAAATTAATATTTCACACCGAATCTTAACGCTACAAATGATAATCAAATGGAATTAAATAGACAATATAAGCAATAACTTGTAGACGGCGCTCGGCGCTCCATTCATAATAATAATTGTATACGTTGCAAGCGAGTATATTCGAGTTACGGAAGGTAAATAAGAATTTAAAAAATAAAACAATAACCCAAAACGATCCATTCATTCCATGCAATTGTATTAAAAATGATTAAGAATTAAGAGCTACTGCCAACTGCTAACCGTTCATATGCCACTAAATAAATTTGGCTAAATGATACCCGGGTGCATTCGGTGTCACTGAAGTAAGTACGGTCGATTAAAGATTTCCCTTTCTTTTTGTTTTTGGTATTTTTTTCTCTGATTTTTATTTGGTTAGCATTTTGCTATTATACAAATTTGCACTTGGTTGCAAGTTTTGAGCTACGATTTGTGTGATAATCGCTCCGAGAGGCACATTTTTCGCGGTTTCGAATTTTTTCTTTTTGTTACGCCGTTTGTTTTATTTTTAAATATTTATTTCTGTGTTTCTCTTGATCAATTTCAAATTGTTTTTCTGTGCGGTAATATGTTAATCACCTTTGGAGTCCAATGTTGAATTGTTTTCACCATTTTCTCTATGTGAGCGTGTCTGATCAACGTCATACAAGATAACAGCGTTGATATGGCATTTTTTTTTTTTTTTTTTTTTTGTTCAAAGAAATAAAAACTGAAAACAATTGAAAACGATATACAAATACCATTCGATTTCATAAGCGCCACACGTTTGTCAACTTAAAATTTATTAACAATACAATTCAAGAAATGATTAATTTTTTCCATTGTACAATGTTTGTATTGTTGGAGCTTTTGTTGTACATATTTCCATCGAAACATCGACACAAGATCGATGAAAATGATAAACATGCAACCGATTTCAAATAAATGGCATAACTCCCGGTTTATTCAACAAAACCAAACAAAACAACAGTTATAACTTCAACTGATTCTTGAATGTAATTTTTCCTCTTTTCTGGGGGGAAAAATGTTGCTCTTTGTGTGTGTATGGGTGTATGGGTGTATGAGTGTATGGGTGTGCGAGTGTGCTGCTTTTCCTCTTCAATTTTCCCTTATAGAATTGCTTTGAATTTACGAAATCACAATTTCAAATCAATATCCGAAGAATAAGACGACGACGAAGACGAATTATTGAGAATTGATGGTTGCATAATTGCACAAAGATCTTATTTTGTTCACTGCTGAAAAGATGATGATGATGATGATAATGTTGGGCGATAATAAGTTGAAAGAAAAATCAGTAAAAAAAAATATTTGATCTGTTAATGAATTTGTATATGTTTCAAATGCTTCATGAGTAATTTACAGTTTCGATACTTCTGTTACTTTTCGTTGGAGAATCATAATCATCGATTCTCTTGCATCAGCCGTATATTTTCATTTTCTATTTATATGCATAAGAAAATAATTTTCTTTGTCATTTTGTTTCATGGCCTAAATTTATAGATGCAATTTTGTCACTTCGTAATATTTCGTGCACTCAATCAATGATATGGTGTAGACATTCTAAATCGTGAATCGAACCTATTAGCGACATGAAAGGAAAGAAAAAAAAAAAATAAACAAAATTATGTGCCAGTTGCCATAATCTTCTTAGAGCTGGATTTACTCATTCATGGCATATTGCAAATGCGCTGCTATACGTGTGTTCTTCGCGATTTTTGAGAATTCTTTTTCTCACAGTCACACCCTTTCACCCGTGTGTGTGTGTGTGTGTGTGTGTGTGTGTGTATATATATATATATATATATGTTCACTGTGTAGAGTGTAAACCTCACGGTTGTTAATAGTGCGTAATTGTCGTGTGTGTGTGTGTGTGTGTGTGTGTGTGTATATATATATATATATATATGTTCACTGTGTAGAGTGTAAACCTCACGGTTGTTAATAGTGCGTAATTGTCTTTTAGCTTACCATGAAGAAGCCAACACTCTATTTATAAATTGAATAAAAAAAAAAAAAGAATCCATAAGAAATGAATAATAAGCCGAACACCAGAACAGATCATAAATACGGCCAACTGTGATTAAAAGTTCGTTGTTCAATTGAGGACTTTTGTATCACGTTGTTTCACACGCAGCTATTTCAATATTTTTCCCTGGGCATCATCGAAAAATAATGCCATTTAAAAGATTCTTTTGAATTGCTGGCAGTGTTTTATTCATTCCAGGACAGACCCACAAAATCAGTTTGGGGCAATGAGATCGTGCAATGCAAAAATTCAGAAAACGGAGTACATGACGAACTAAATAAAAATAATACCTGACAATCAAAACATAATATCAAAAACAGAATGAAGAAGGCAAAAAAAAAAAAAATAAAAAATAATGTAGATTTGTTCACATCCATGAAGAGCTCATGGAACCAATATAAGCAAATAACAATCCGAAAGCATAATACGCACAAACGCATGAAAAGTGATTTATGTGAACATCTCATTGAAATATATAACCAATAAGTATTATTGATTATGATTGTGTTGTCTCTTTGGTATTATTCTGAATTTTGTATGCAATGTTATATTATGCTTTATGCCGAACACATCATATTGTTGTTCACTATTCACAGTTCAGATTGTTGTCGTGGACCAAAGTTTTGCTTTTCTGGCCGACGCAAAATCATCTTTTTTCTCTTCTTCCATGAATTGGTTTATGCGTTTTCATTGACAACTCACCGCTACGTTTGAATTTCCAAAACCGAAGCGAATACTTTATGAATAAATGTTGACATATTTTGTCGACTGAATTCTTCTCCTTCTTCTTCTTCTTCTTCTTCTTCTACTTCTTTTTCTCTTGTTTTTGTTTTGTTTTGTTGTTGATGATGTTGCTGAGCTGTTGTTTTCTCATCTCTTGTTCATTGTTGGTGCAGCGCATTGATTGCAGCTCAGTTCTGTGCGATTGGAATCTCGAAAAAATGTATTTCTTCATCATTTTTATTTTGAATGGCCAGACGATTACCCATCTGTCTAATAAATATTTAGCCTGTCGGCATTTTCAGTATTGTGTTTAGGCCTTTTTATATATTTTTCGTTTATTTATTGTTTTCATTCATTCGTTAAACGATCCGTTTTCAATTTCAATTATTGACAAAGCAATCACCTGGTACCGTGCATGAAGCCCAGACCGAAAGCCGAAGACTTTGTATCGCACTTGCTATATGATTCGTATTCATTTAAATAATAATATATTTACAATAAAATGAAGTGCACTTGAGGTAAATGCGTTGAGAGGTGAAAATATATATTTCGAAAAATGATCATCATTAATGGGCATGTCTTTTTGTATGTATGCGTAATGCGTATTCGGGAATATGCCTGCGCTATTTTTCCGCCCGGGTGCATTGATATCTTCAATAATTATCATGAAATCAACTCATTGGTCATGATCATTCACTGAACATTACATAAATATTATTGTGCATTATTTTTATCGGCATTCGCTGTTCGTCATAGTTTCGTTCTCTTCTCAATTTTTCACCTTAGCCGACCGACATTTATTAAGGAAATTCAATTTCAATTGATTGAATTTTTACCGTATGATAATTATTGACTGATTGTTTATTGATTATTATTATAATAACACTGTGCCCAAATTGAGGACTTTTTTTTGTGTGTCAAGTGGAGCACCCGGGTGGTGAACCTAACTCGAGCCTTCATTGCCCTTCATTTGCGCCATCGACGAATAATCTAAATTTAGTGGATCCAAAGTTATGGTACTTTATCTCTAACTTCAGATACAAAATATGTCGATTTTGTCAACAATTTTCAACTTTGAACCTGAAAGTATTTACAACAAGCATCCGACTACCTCAGTATGATGAAGGCATCTATTACAAACATTTTGAGCTCAATAGACATTAGCTACTAGCACATGAAAGAATTTTATGAATTATTATACTTTATTTTAACAGCGGATAAAAAATGACCACTTTCAAATATACATAAGCAGCAGGGCAACCACACGGGTGCTTGACGGATTTTGCAAAACTAGCACAGTGTTATCGATAAAATCGTAAGATAACTTCCCATATATTGTATCATTATTCGGCCGATGCACTATCTCATCGCTCTTCACCGGTCTCCCATTTTTCACTTGCTTCTCTGAATTTTTTCAATTTGTTTTGCGCACACGTTCAAATTAAGGCCAATAGTAATTCAATGTGTGTACCAAGCTTTTTATTATTATTATTCTTTTTTTTCTTTTTTTTGCAATAATTTTGTCGGTAGTTGGAATATTAATTCATTGGGATGAATATGATGATGAAAAGGAAGATGGCAAGAAAGTAAAAACAAAACAAATCCAAAACGATTGTTCATCTTATCCAAATTGCATGCATGATGCATGTCGTGAATGCATTTGTTCTGTTCATGCTTTTGTGTGTATGTCATTTGCATATTTATTATGTTGGGTGTTTTACGTTCCCATTATACGAAGATTTTTCTGTGTTTTCTTCTATTTGTTTCTTCTCTATGTGTTGTCATGTGATTCAAATTGAGACGATGAATTGATGATGCACTTGCACTTGGTGCTCAATGACAAAAAAAAAAAACACATTTTAACAGACACAAAAAGACACTTTAATATGCGCTTGGATTGATTATGATTAGAACATGCACGACCTCATAATTTGCGAATCGTTTATTCGAATGTTTTATCGTCTGCGCCGTGTGGGTTGATTGCATTGAAAAATAAAAAAAAATAAAAAATAAACAACAACAACGGGCCTTCTTTCATCCCAATTCATAGTTGGCAATGGATTACAATCACAATGCAATGTTTCATTTTGTATGGCAATGGATTTTCATTTGGCTGATGAACTCTGAACGAATAGTGAATCACAGACGAAAAAACATTTAGGATCGCAATATTCCAATCATGTTTTTTTCTCCCTTTTTTTCACGTTTTCAAATCATCGGTGGACAAGAGATTGATAAATACTATTTATGAATATTCGTGTACACATTTTTCAAATCAATTGTGACAAATGAGAATGGGTTGCATGACAACCTGTTCAATTGGCAATTGTTTCAATTTCCAATATTATATGCTATTTGCATTGAATTAAATTGATATTTATTGAATGACCAGCGTAAAAGTGCCTTTTTTTCTTCACCAACTAAACTTCATGGATCGAACCATTTAAATTGTCATCGACCAAAGTTTTTATTTTTAATTTGCTGTACATGTACAACAGACACAGTGAGCCGGCCAGCGATCGTGTCGATTGCTGAATGCATGCTGTGCCCAACATAGAAACTGAATCGTTTCAAATTTCAAATAATTATGCAAAATGTGTTCATGCATTGTGCGGTATTCAATACACTAATTACATAGACGTAGCGGTGCAATTGTCTCTTTTTTCTATTGGGGCATTTTTTTATTTTTATTTTTCGTTTAATCTTTTTGTTTCGTTTTTATTCGAATTGAATTTTAATTGTTATGGGAAGCAAATTATGACCTGGTTCATCCATCTCTTGTTGCTTTATATGTACTTTTTAAGTGTGTGTGTGTCCAATTAATAAGTATCATTAGCCAAGAACATATCGTGTTCGGATTAGGAGATTCGATACATGAAATACAAATAAAATGTAAATAATTATTGGAATTTTTTTTTTCTTCCAATCCCCTTCTCATACGGAATGGATTTGAACCGTTCCAGTGCACGGGTATTGAGGAACGTTATAATCATATCACACAAAAAAAATAGATTAAGAATTTTGTGAAACGATTAAAAATAGCGTAAATAACTGTAAATCAATACATTCTCATTGAAATATCTGCTGCAATAATCAATAATATGCATAACATTAAATATAGCATTATAATCGCGTGTTTGTCATTTTTGGTTGTGATGGAGCCTTGGCAACCAATTCCATCTATTGTTACAACCATCGGTATTTCAAATTTGAGAAAGATGATATTGTATAGATCGACTCGTCAGCTTCAACATCACACAGACATGGACAATCGGTGTTGATACAAAGTTGAGATGAATGAAAATAAAATAAATCGCATTTCGAAGACAACATCAATAGCCTTAATAATGACGACCTAACATAACATTAATGTTAAGCTAGATCCAATTGATATGAAAATTGAACAACAACCAACAACTGATTCATCAAAATGAAACGAAGGTTAAATTTTTATGATGCCAAAGCAGTATAAGTCGTGCAATAACCAACTGATATCAATGCACATTAACGTACATAAATGTTCGTTAGGAGTGCATATTATCGGAATAATGATTGCTTTATTATTAATGTATGGATTCAAAGATTACATATTTGCGATTGCATCCCATGACCATAAATAACATTCAGTGTGTGTGTGTGTGTGTCGATCGTCGATACACATTATATTCCCAGATTGAGGTAAATAAACCTTGATTGACCGCAATTAATCATCATTGCAAAGCTGCGCATCATGAATAACAAATCAGTTTACAACTTAACAATGAAATTATAGCTGACATCCATATTCATAGAGCATATGGATAGTATGGATGCCGAATGAGCGACATAAAAGTGATTTGTTTTCGTAACATTGATCATCGGCTGAATGATATTTCATTCAATGGTTAATGGTTTGAATGGTACACATCACAAATCAAATCACGAAAAGAAATCACCAAAACAAATAAATAAATTTTATCGGATTTCAATGAGGAATGAGGAAAAAGGTGAAAGAAAAAGAAAGATATTTATAAATGTTGCAATATGAAGTGTGTTTTTATTTTATTTGTTCATTAAACATATGACGTTTGATTTGAAACAAAAATTTACGATCGATGTAAATATTTTGGATTCATGATCGTTCGATTCGATTTTTTTGGGTAATAACGTTTATTTCATTGATTTGTTTTAATTCTGTTGAATTTCAATGCTGACCGGACATTTTTCAATCCATGACCATTTATAACCCAGGCGGTCATTGTTTTATAGTGCTCAGAAAACGTCAGGTAAGTTTCTGGTATCTTTCCGAATCGCAAGTTCACCGCATATCCGAACAGCTACCGCACGCAAATGTTGGACATGGAGAAGTAAAACGAAAAAGCGAGCACAACTAATTTTATCCACAATATTTATTATTTTGTGTGAAAAAAAATTGATCACAAAATCAAAGAATTTAATAAATTTCAAAGAATTTAAATCATCATTCCGAGATGGCCCATTGTGATGTGCTGGGCGAAATTTAGGAGCGTTTTGGGAGCTTCTTGACGCAACATTGCGCAGCATACATTTCGCACATTTGACACATTCTATTCACCACTCAATCGATCTCGAAATTGAAGTATGTGCGGTGCAGTGCGGACACCTTATGGAACTTAAGGTCTGAACAAAATGCATTCTAGGCAAAGTTGCGTCAAGTCGTTCCCAAAACGATCCTGAATTTCGCCTAACACATCACAATGGGCCCTCTCGGGATATTTGGTTTTTATGCTCGTTCGCTTTACTTCTCTCCAATTTCAATGTGATACGACGCGCTACTAAACTTACCTCACATTTAACGGACGTCGTACAACTATGACCGCCTGGGAATGTTCAACGTCAGGAATTCATTATGCTGATTTGTGTACCTGGTTGATTAGCATAAATTTTACGATATACCATCATTTCAATATCTTAAGTCTGAATTTGTGGCGTTTTCCTTGTCGCGGAGCCAAAGTGAACATTCAATAGAGAGATAATCCTATCGTAAAAACTTGTTTTGAATTTCCTTCTCTTTTCATCAAGTCCGTCGCCATTCGCTCGATTTTTGCCCAATTACTGGAAATGTAACGATTTTATGACTTTTTCTTTTCAATTTTTTGAATATTTATCATTCGTTTGATGTTGAAGATCTCGTTGACGTCTGATGAGTTTGTTTTTTTGTTGTTCGCTCTTTCAGCATATAATTCTCGTCGCAAAATACATTTTTGTTTAATTCTGGTTTTTCAGCGTTTGTTTGGATTTGTTCACATAAAATACGAAGACAAATCACATAGAAGTGCCCAAGGCAAGCAAACAAAAAACTGAAGTGAAGACGAGAAGAGATAAAACAAGCGATGTAACCGAGAAAGTGAATACTGAATAGTGAACCGTATTAAATGATTGATTCCAAATGAATTTTCACTGTAATTAATTTTTATTATTCATTTTATTTACCAGAGTAGAAACAGTTAATTTTCAGCCTACACAGTTCCTTTTTGTCGGCAATTGGCACAGTCGTACAGTGTAAACATAGTTTCATTTTTGTTTTTTCATTCATTCGCTCAAATTTGAAATTCTCTTTCCTCAGAATGAGCCACGCACAACTCATTTATGGTTAATATAATTATTGGCTCATAAATAATAATAAATCAGCTTATGAAAAATAAGAAAACGTTGGGATAAAAATTCAGCGTTTGCTTGATAAATTCGTTGATTGTGCTAAGCTGTAGACCAGCATAATCGTCTCGCCATTCCATTCATTTGATAAAATTTGTATAAAATATAATATTTATAGGGCTATCGAAAGGGAAATTATTTTCTGGTTTGTTTTTTCTTTCATCTATTTTTTTTTTTTTTTGAATAAAAATGTGCTCTAATTTCAGACATTTATGAATGCAAAGATAACATTTAACTATTTATATCATTAATGCATGTCATTCGACATTTCAAATGATTGTTATTTCGTTGATGTTTTTTGCTAGGGTAATTCATATGATATTTTCAATGCATTCGTGATTAAAATTTACTTGATGTTGTGTTTTTTCTCCTCCTTTTTGTTATGATGAAATTTTTAATCAGAGATTCCATCATTATCCATTAGTAAATTCGAATATTAACATTCAAATAATATGAATTTGATTCATTTACATATGTTCATTGGAGACAAAATTGACAAAATGGGAAATAATGCCAATTTTTTGTTTCAACAAATCGATAAAAAATAATAATAATCAATATCACATTCGATCCATGATCCATTTTTTTCAAAATTTTGAGCATTTATTTTGATTAAATCAATGCTTAAATACATTGAAATTGATGACACTCAATCTACTTTAAATTTCACAAAAAAAGTTTCCCTCGTTTTATTGAAAAACCTATCTGAACTACAATCTCTTTTTCTCTCTCCTCCTGTTTTCAAATCAAACAACACAAACAATTTCATTCTATGTATTTCCGTTAGTGTAACTAACACATTTTACAACCAACAAAAGCATCGGATTCAGTTTGGCTTTCTTTTAACAAATGTTTATTAATTTCGAACCGAACGTGGAATATGATTAATCACAATTGATTTGATGAAGATGTTAGATGCTCATCAGATTACACTGTATCAAATTGACGAACGGAAATTAAAATGTAAAAATGATGATCATTTTTGTCTGATGATAAATTTATCAACATCAACGATTTGGTTTCATAAAAGCATCGAATTTATATTCAAACAAATGAAATGGGAATAGGATAATTTATCAAAGAATCAAACTCCACTTGTTACACATTACAAATGTTGTCCGAATGGACATTTTTCTTTTCTTTTTTTTTTTGTGATTTCGAGCTACGATGCGTCAATGTGCTATTCTGTTTAACCTCACATATCTCTTGAATTGGTCGACGACCATTGACCAGCCATAGTAATGGGTGACATGTAAATTGAGAAGAAAAAAAATGATCAATCAAGTGAAATTAATCGTTGTTTTTCATCAGCCTCTCTGGAAACCTACCGCGAATACAAGGCGAAAGTGCATACGAACCATTTTGAGTGATGTGCCAAAAATGTTGCGCACAAAAAAAAAAATAAAAATGAAATTGATTGACAAGAGAGAAAAAAAAACGTTTTTTATATTTACTGTGGGAAAGAAAGGTGAATCGAAAAAAAAAAATTTGGATTTTCAATCGCCATATATACATGACAATATGATGAATGAACAGAGGGGGAGAAGAAGAAGAAGAAGAAGAAAAAAATCTATATAAATGTTTTCATAAATTATTGATCACCTTATTTCTCATCTATTTCAATTGTTTGGGCGCGAGCTAAATATCATTCAAATGATTGTTGGTCCTGATTTTTTTTATTGTTGTCCATATTTTATCGTTTTTATTGCAATGATTTCAAATGAATCGGACCGAAACCAGTGATGCGTGCAATCCATACGAGTCTACATTATTATTTATTTGTTAAGATAAAGTGCTACTACCGATGTGAAAATAATATTCTTCTAAATAATCGAATGGAAATGTCGACAGTGAAATAATTGGACATTGGACCATATGTCATATTTCGTTAATCTATTTGCACTATGCGCGTGCATTCAAAATCTTTATCACCTAAACAATGTTAGCTTTCACATTGTTCATGTAAAACATGTTCGCTGCTTTATTATTATTATTGAGTACTTTTATATGAAGTCACCTTAAAATTTGAGTCAATGCACAATGCACACACACAATAGTTATACAGGCCTAATAAAAATTTTTCACTTATTCTTCATACGATTAATGTTGTGCATTTAATGAATCAAATTAATTCGGTTGTCGGTTGTTGTTTTCTCATTTTTGCTTCTGTAACAGTTTATTCTAAGCGAAAATGATTTTCAATGCTCTTTTGTTTGTTCAAACATAAAAATGAATGACACTTTTTTTTCTCTCTTTCTTCATCTTTCTTTGAATGCTATTCACCATAATATGCCGTCGGTGTTTGTTATTTTGCTGTTTTTATATTCATTTTAAACGCCAAAGTGCCTAATAAAATTTTGGAATTATTCAGTATCGATTTATGATCACGATAGAAGTCTTGAGTACCTTTGTCTTTGAAACGGTAGCAAACGTTTGAAACACATTTTTTTTTTTTTGTTAATTTTAGACCTCATTCACGCAGCTGTTCTGTATACATTTAATGATATTCAGAGTGTATGTTAGTATGTCATAAACGGTATACACGGTTGGAATTTGGTGTGCTTTTGGTGTTAAATTGAAAAAGTAAAAGTGTTTTTTTTTTTGTCCTCAGCTCGACAAAAACGACAGTGATTTTAAGCGATATTTGTTTTTGCTTCATTCATTGAAAATGCTCAAGAGAAGAGAAAAACAAGCATGTTTACAGAATGCGATTATAACGAATTCACTGGCAAGCACCATAGGTTGTATCGAACTCAATGTTGACTTTGGATAAAATAGTTTTTTAAAAGAATAAAAATTCGAAATAAATTCAATAACAGACCTTATTTTTGTTTTTGGTTCTGCCACAAAGGGTACTCAAGGGCCAACAAAAAATGTATTCTCGTACCAATCGATTGATGAATCATGTGAAACGTGTAGATTCGAAATTTCAGATCCAACCAAGTTAGAAGTCAGTCAAATACTCGTACAAAAAATGGTGGACATAACCAGAGAAATGAAAAAAATAAAAGGAAAAAAAAAACTAACGCCAATTATAATATGCATCTGTGGTACATGAAAAATATCGAAAAATGCATGCCACAACATGCAAAGCAACAGGTCCATTTAACGCCATGCTCTCCTATTCGAGCAACTGATCATTCACCTATAATAATTCAATATGGACTAAAACAACAACAGCAATAACAAAGAAAAAACGCGAGATTGAGATGAATAATCACTAAACCAACAAAACAATCGAATTAAGATCATTTAAAACGTGATATAGCGAAGTTTATGAACACACGCACGCACACACACACACACACACACGTATGATGTGCATACACATTTTTCACTCTTATATTATTATTTTGTAAATTTATTTTTATTTCTCGAATTTTTGCTTCTTTGCATTTGCGACAAAAACTGGAGCTCAAGCCCATTCTTTTCATATTTTTCCAAACATATTTATTTATATCATTCACTTATGGGTCATGGTGTTGCTATTTGGTTTTGCTTTCGATTACAACGTATAAATGTCACGGGCCGCAGCATTAATATTGGCGTTGAAGTTCAATTAGCCCAAATTATTCAATTGTCAAATAAAACAATGAGTGCAAATGTCGAATATGAAAAATCGAAATCAAAATTATTTGACCAATAGCTGTGGGGCTTGTGGAGTTCAAGAAAAGAATGGACCGAACGATGTAATTCATCAATTGAATGCAAAATCAAGTGGAAAATGCAATCAAATATTTATCGATGGGAAAAAAAAACTTCGAACAATTAACCTATCGATTGGAAATATCGATCCTTGAAAATACATTTGCTCTTCTTTAATATATGTAAGATGCAATTTAAAGTGCAACAATGAAAGCAAAATGATACAAATTTGCCCGTAATGCGCAGAATTTACATTTCTTTTCTTTTTTTCTTCGAGAAAAAAAAACCATGGGCTATGCTTGTTTTAAATGTCCTTTCTCTGTTATTAGAAGAATTCGATAAAATATGAATAAAATGGTCATTGTGATCTTAATCCAAATCGAATGAAATACAAAAGCTGAAACAAAATTTCGACTACAATTGATATGAAAACCTGAACCAGTTTATCTTCATTACTGTCATTGCCAATCATCCTATATTGTTTAAATGTAATAAACAACATGGGATTGATATGATCAAGTGCCGTTGTGTCTGTTTGCATTGGCAAATATATGTATAATGTACAATATGACCAATGGGGAAATGGGACATTGTAATTATGTATTGTGCTCCAAAATGAAATGAAAATAATGAATCGAATGTTTCGCTTACAATGTCAAATGGATCATTTAGCATAAAACTTGCTCGAACGAAAAAAAAAAGTATTCGCGATTTGCTTTTATCAGATAATTATCAAATTGTCACGTACGGTTTTATGTTTTATGCCAAATGAAGACCTGAAAGCCGAGATTTACATCGATGATAAGTGATCGATGGCGGGCCAAATAAATAAATTTTATCTTGTGAGTACATTCGAAATTTCAGATGAAGAAGAAGAAGAAGAAGAAGAAGAAGAAGAAGAAGAAGAAGAAAACCAGCTCTTGAGCTGTGCACAAAAATTCCTGAGATAATAAAAGTGTTGAGCCCCGTTTTATACAAGAACGCCTGGTACTTGTTTGTGGCACGGTACTTTTATGTGTCAATGTAATTTTAAGCTTTTCAATATTTTTCGTTTTTATTTTGTGCACTTCACATCTTAGTTAATGATTATGGGTATAATGTAATAAATCGTAAGATTTCTGAACTTGCCAATTCGATTATTGCGCAATTGTTGTTTATACGTTTTGCATATGCTCAGGTTAACATTGAATGTGCCTGAGGTTTGAGCATTGAACACAACTTGTTCGGAAGGAGAATCAAATAAAACGCGAAAAAAGACTGTTCACTGTGAGTAGCGCGGCATTGTTAACAAGAATCAATCAAATGTGTCCAGTATATGTTATACGTACATATATATGTATATTGTCTGGCATAATTGACGAGTTAATGTATTCTTATTTCCGTATCACTTGCACCCGCAGAACAATTCAACACTTTATACTTTATACCATATGATTTGCATTAATTTATTTTCATCATTTTCATTTCTTCTCTCTTTTTATTTTTTTATTTTTTTTTTCATTTCTCATCTTTTGGATATAGAGAACAACAGCTTCTAAATGTTTTTGAAGTGGTTGTGTCTACGCTGGAGGGAAAATTGCAACGAATTGATAATTTGGACAAAGCTGTCGAGCATCTAATGCGACGAGTCGAACAACTAGACAATCGTGTTGGTGATAATATCCATAAAACGGAATCGATCATATCAAAATTACGAAATATTGACAATAAAATATCGTATGAAACCAGCAACAGTCCATCTGGTCGAACGATAGGCAATGATGGTATTGACAGTAATACTGATGGCAATGGTAAATTAAAATTTTCCGCAAATATATTGGATTCCCGTTTGGTTGCGCTTGATCGCAAAGTAAGCGATATTGATTCCAAATTGGAAGGTTTAAAAAGTCAAATCGATAATAATTTTCTAGCGGTTGATGATATTGGTGCTGAGGCAAGTGAAAAGAAACCAATCAGTATGAATGTTTTGGAAATAACAAAAAATATGAATGCCGAAGTTATAAGTCATGTGTCAAATGAATTAGGTGATTTACGTTCGACTACTGAAAGTATGGATAAAAAATTACAATTTCATATAAATATTGTATCGGAGAATATTGGACGTGTATTGAAAATGATTGGTGACATACATGATGCGGTTGTTGATCATCATGTTGATCCGCTTCATTATTTACAACATAATGCAACAACAACACCGGCACCAATCATTAAATCGAGCAAAATCGATGCACTGGTCAAACAAATCAAACCAATAATGAGTGTGTCAGAGAAAATGGATGAAGTGTGGGATGTTGTGGTTGGTACAAAAACATCAGTTGATGATTTAGTACCAAAAAGTGATGAACTATTAACACATACACAGCGTCAAGAGCGTGCTATTGGCGAAATTCATCAAGATTTAAAGGCAAAAACCAATTTAATCATCAATAATTTGAATGTTGTTGAAAAACGGTTAAAAAAACAAGAAAACGATGTTGCTAATTTGGCACAAAGACCTGTACCGGCTGAATTATTGATGGATCCAACCATCGATCGACTTGTCGAATATGATCCAAATAGGTATGCTCCTGTTCATTGTTCATTAGCATTTTGAATTTTTTTTTTTCGTCTCTTTTTCTTACAATTTTTTTATTTTTATTTTTTTTTTTTCATTTTCAGATATTCATTGATTGAAGAATTCACTGAACCACCAATACCGACGACAACACTTGGCCAAATTGTATCCTCATCGGTATCGGTACAAGCAACACAATCCGTTCAATCAACGAATCAAACGACATCAAGTGTTGTGAATTCCATCCCAAATATTCTTCAATCGAATACAATTGCAGGAAATCCATTCAATGCCACCGGCAATAAACCGGCATCAAGAAAAGGTGGTGTCATCTTTCCAAGCGTGAAAAATAAACCATCTTTGGGTAATTCAACATTTACCACAGATATCTTGGGCTACAAAGATGTTAAGGTAACATTTGCATTCAATTGGATTTTTCTTAATAAATAATAGTTTTTGTGTCCGCATTTCGTGACTCAAAATATTCCAAAGGCACATCATCTGCACATACACACATTACCTATTATCAAAATGAATATTTTTTGCCATTTTGGTTACCACACTTAACATCTATAATAATAATAATAATAATAATAATAATATAATTAAATACATACAGATTAACGATATATGGCTCGTGTAATTTGAGATCAAGAAAATTATTACAAAAAGAAAAAAAAAAGAAAACAGACACAAGAATATTGTATGTTGAGAGGACAGAGATTTAGCCAAACACTAATTTCGTACAAATGACCAATTATTGTTTTCACAAAATATTCCAAATTTATTTACTCCTGTTTCCTTCTTTTTACTGCTTTTCTTATACTTCAAAGAATTTCCATCTTAGGGTATTGTGCTTTACTTAGGGTATTGTGTACTGTATACCGTTCACTGTTGCCCATTTACTCTGAAATACTATAATCACTGACTGTAGCGTATATGCATTTGTTTAAATAATTATCTAAACAACAGCTCCACAAATTAAACGAGAGCCGGAAAAAATCGCATTTTTAGTTCATTCTCATTTTATTTACAGCTTAGCGCCAAAATTCCTTTGAATCGGACAAAAAAAATTTGAGCGGAAAAAACACGAAATTCTAGCAATTAGCTGGGAATTTAAATCTCGAATGTATCAATTATGGATATTTGTATAAATAAAATGTGTTCACAATCAGCATCATGTTTGCAAAATTCTTCCAAACACTTTCTTCCAATTTTTTTCATCACTTTAATTTCATGCCCATCTCTTCTGTAAGGATTTTAATCAAGTTTATTGCAAAGTATCTCAATGCACTTTGGCTCTTGGGGATGTTGGGGCTATTGTTAACATTGTTGCTTTTAATTAATCGAATCGATTAATGAATCATGTTTTAGAGTATACCTCCCATTGAAATGCGCGTGAAAACCAAATGAAAACCTGGCCCATGTGCATGTCTCTTTTCCTCTCTCATTCTCTCATTCTCTCTCAATTCTCATTGTTCGTTTGAGTTTATCTCACAAAATAAACATACAAAAAGAAAAAAAGCCACTGAAAATTTAAAATCTCATTTAAACGATTGATATGATTGAAGACATTAATAGTACGTGCTCGTTTGTTCGACAAACGAATAAGATGGAAAAGCTACTGCTGTCGCGTTTACAATATGCTGACGTATTGTTGAATAATTAAAAAACATTTTCGATTCACCGACTTCAATTTATCATGTTCATTTCAAATATGCTTTGACAGTGAGGTTGTCGCCGACTGCCTTATAACTTATATTGTACAATAAAACTGAATAGTTTTCTTCAATGTGCACAAAAGTCATTTAATAAATTTTTTGAACGCTTTACAAATACAAACCGCTTGGGCCAGCGATGGACCGATTTCGATTCCAATGTATGTATGTTTTCTCGTTGAACGGTTGAACGACATTTATGATTGCATGTAAAATGAAAAACAGCAACAAAAGAAGGGAAAAAAAATGTAAAAAGTCCGATGTCTTCCACCAAAAACGATTT